>MJUU01028031.1:108772-122644 GCA_002080025.1 Modiolus philippinarum
CATGAACGGTGAGGAAACCCCACACCCAACGGCAGGTCGGAATCAAGTTCAGCGAAATAAACATCATCCTAGACTCCTATAGACATAAAGTAAACTAACTAGAAAACAGACAAGATACACGAAGGATGTAGCGTTGCTCGACAATTAGCAAAGAATTCCGCTCAAACCGGTGCTAGGGGCCGTCTTGAACTTACTATGAGGTATGAGCAAAGGTCATTATTGAAGGCCTCGTGGTGACTTCAAGATGAAGAACAACAATAAAAGCGTTGTTCCTTTGCTTGTTTTTATCATGTATTTGTAGAGACTTTGTCTCATGTGCATTTACTCAATATCCTTTCATTCAACATTAATAAATTTCCTGACTTAGAACAGGCGCAAACCTGCTGCGGCGGGGTTAAACTAGTTTTATTGGGCCCAAACCTTCCCCCTAACCAATGTGATAACTAAAAATTCAATAGTAACAACAGTAAAATTCAGTTAGCAATAGCAGGACTGAGTCAATTGTGAAAAATTTATCTGAAATATAAAAACCCTATTGGACATCCATGCATTATCACCGAAAACTTCTCTTATATTCCACACAACGAAGGATTGATAAAATGTCAGGTGATCCCACCCATAGGACTCTACATTCCAGTTTTTCCAACAAAAAGTTATTATTTACGTTATGTAAAACCTGTGCGGACACTTTGTTAAAATACCGATGAACAACGAAAACTGACTTGAAAGTGGGTGACGGACGAAGTGAAAAAAGCTGTGGAAAAGGGATATATAATTCAACAGATTTATGAAATGTGGCACTTTGAGACAGATCAATATCATCCAATCTCAAAGACAGGTCGTCTTTTTACCGAATATATCAATACTTTCCTTAAAATGAAACAGGAAGCTAGTGGATGGGCCGAGTGGTGTCACACCGAAGATAACAAGTGGAAGTATATTCGAAACTTCCATGAAAAGGGAGGGTATACTCCTTAACTATGATAACATCAAGAAAAATCCTGGGTTGAAATTATTAGCTAAACTCAAGTTAAATAGCTTTTGGGAAAAACTCGGACAAAGAAGCAACTTACCTCAAATCAAATATGAGTGAACCTGTGGACTATTTTGCTATGTTTACAGGTGACCAAATTATCGACATGAGTGTTTATCCTGTCAGTAATGAGATGGTGGAATTTAGATACCAGTATAAAGCAGAGTTTGTGGAAGACTCCGGGCGTACTAATGTCGTCATTGCTGCTCATACAACCGCTCAAGCTCGTTTAAAATTGTATACTAGTAGTTATTTGGAGAAGTTGGACAGGCGAGTCTTATACGCCGATACCGATTCTATTGTTTATACATCTCAACCCGAATTAGGAGACTACTTGAGAGATCTTACAGATGAAGTACAGGATAACAAAATTACACAGTTTGTGACTGGAGGAGTCAAAGACTACGCTTACAAATTGGCCAGACCTGATAAGAACATGAATACAATCATGTCTGAAGTGCGAGGAATCAGCCTTAACTACATGAACTCTCTGACCATCAACTTCCATACGATAAAACATATAGTAGCTAATAAAAGAGACAGTGTGTAGACCGTTACCGATGATTTTAAAATTATAAGAGACCAGAAGAGACTACTATCCATCCATCAAAGTAAAAAATATAGACTAGTGATTGACAAAAGAATCATCATGACTGATTATTGTACATTATCTAGCATGTGGCACCCCGACCCTTGTCTATCTAATGACAGAGATAATAAAATGTATATATGTTAATATTATGTTGTTTATTTCATTGCCTAAAAAGGTATGCTTAAAACAGAGAAGACACTAGGAAAATAAACCAAAAAAAAAAAACAAGAAAAAAGGATAAAAACAGAAAAGTAAACATAAGCAAAACAAAACAAAACAAGAATAAACAAACAAACACAGAATTAAAGGTTGTCATAGCAATATATGTTAGGGTTAATGGTTGGATAAAGGAAGATAGCTCTAACAGATGACTAAATAGTTGAGAATAGTATTGGATAAAGGCAGAAGTAACTATAAAAAGGAGTACAGAAAGAATTACAAGAAAGGATAGTTAGAGTTAGTCATGAACAACAAATACAACAAAATCGGGAAACAAGTGAATAGGGCTAAAGTATAAATTAAAAATTAAAAAACACAATATAAATAATATATAATACACAATGACTAGGGTTAAGGTGGAAACTTAGACAAAATGGTTAAAATGTACGGCTTAGAGAACATGACATAATGAAGACAGAAAATTGGCTTGGTCAAGATCATGGTTAAGGTTGGATGGGTTAAGGTAAGTCATGGTATGTCTGAACAAATACAACGTTACTGATTATCTAACAGGACTCCAACAGAAAAGTTAGGGTTAGTGTTAGGGTTAGGATGAGACCAAAGCTAAAGGGGAGATCTATAAAAGCATCATAGACAGGACAGGACAATAGCTCCACCAATGAAGGTAGAAGAAGGGTGAAGCCAAAAGCGAGTGACATGGGTAGAAACCAAAGTTCGATAACACAATTAAGTACATTAGAACCTCGTCAATATGACTCCTACAGCAGCTCGACATGGTTCAAAAAGTCCTTCGGAAGGGAAAAATGAATAGCCATAAAATATTTTACAAAAAATGCACTACGGAAAAGTAGTCTATACGTCCCCACTATACTACTTGTAATAATAACGGAAAATTATTGTTACACAAGAATACATCGCCGACTCCACCTGATGGCAATATATAGCTCACATTTGTGAGCTAAAATTTATAAGTTTTTTTTTCATACTTTGCATGTTTCTGAAATCATGTAAATATATACATGAATGGAGCAAATCAAAGGAGTATGTGTGGAACGACTGTAAATACGTTTAAAAATGGCCAAAATAGTTTCATGCATCGTCATACTGTGGTGATAGTGCTACTTTGGATAGTAAGAAAAAAGGTATGTGTTTTAGTTCATCTCTTTGTGAGTTTTTTAATGTCGGCAATTACGGGCATTCATCCGTAACAAAGTCAACTCTTCACGAGCTTTTCAACCGACGGCGAGATGAACGACCGTTTAGCAATTATGAGCTTCTCGCATGGTCGCAAGGCTTGTGGAGGAAGAAAGCCCGAAGTTCCAAGTTGGAAAATCAGTGAAACCTCCGAGCTGAGTAGGTGCCTTTGAAACTTTTAAACATTCGGGATTCGAACCCACAGTGGTGTCGGCCAATTTTGGTTGAAAGTCCAGTGCCTTAACCACTCGGGCACCCTGCAAGAAAGAAAGATATTATGTACATATAGAAAATATAAAATAGGGATTGAAACAAGAGGGGATAAGCTGTTAGACATCAATTCCTCAAGTAATAACTTTATGAAATTCTTTTTTTTTCCAAATTATCTCCCTTGCAGTTCTTAAAAATCGGTCAGCGTATTACTTACTTATGGATACTTGTGGATAATTTCCAGCTCATGTCCTAATGGTCCTCTACGCCAGACTCTTGTCTGTTTCATTTTCAAAACATTCATTGGTTACGTGACAGTTATCCCATTGAATGTTTGTTTTGTAGTTGTCGTACATAAAGTCTTGGTCTTTCCAATATTTGTCCAATCTGTTCTTAAAACTGTTTATTGAGGGAGCATCTATTATTTGGTCAGGTAGTTTATTCCATGTTTTAGCTACTCTAACTGCAAATGAGAATTTTCTCCTGTTTGTTTTGGCTCTTGTATATGTAATTTTCTTGGCATTTGTTCTTGTACTAAATCTTAGGCCAATTTTGACAATTTCAAGAAAGTGCTCGTTTCCTTATCGTAATAGTTCTTGACAATCTTGTATACCTCTATCATGTCTCCTCGTAGTCGTTTAAGGTTAGTGAGGACACCTGACCCCAAAATGGCTATTTTTTAAATCATTATCAACAATAAGTTCGGTCTCGCTGCGCATGCGCGGATTTGTAAAATAAAGATAAAGACTTTGCACGTAAATATAAGTTTAGAAGACAATTTAACCCTTTTCTAATCAAATAATCGATTGGAATATCCTATATTTAAATTCCTCTATTCTTCCTCTTTTTAATATCACTTTATGATGACTTGTTTGCAAATAATCAGTTTGGTTTTAGAACAAATCATAGAACTTCTGACAGTATTTTTGTTCTAAAAACACTCATTACTAAATACCTGTTTCAGAAAAAAAGTAAAATATTTAGTTGTTTCATTGATTTAAGAAAAGCCTTTGACACTGTTTGGCACAAAGGCTTTCAATATAAATTAATGAAAAATAATGTTGGAAGCAAGTTCTTCAACATTATACAAGATATTTATGACGTTTGTCAGTCTGCCATTAAAATTAATAACAGACACTCTAAATACTTCAATGTTGACTTGGGAGTAAAACAAGGGGATAGTTTAAGTTCTAGTCTATTTAATTGTTATATTAATGATATACATGACATTTTCGATGAATCTTGCGACCCGCTACAACTTGATAGTACATCTATATCCAGTTTGAGTTTTGCTGACGACTTGATAATTTTTTCAAACTCTCATGCAGGACTACAGCATGCTCTAAATAAATTAAAAAATTATTGTTATGACTGGCAACTTACAGTTAATGTGAACAAATCCAAAATCCTCACTTTTCAAAAAATTTATACACCCACACCAACTCTTTTCTATAATAATGAACCACTTACAGATGTAAAAGAGTATAATTACTTGGGAAATATTATTAATTTTAAAGGTCATTTCAAAGAATGCATACAAGCACTAGCAAAAAAGGGTCTTAAAGTCTTATTTTCCCTAAGAAAATTATTTTCAAATTTTGAAAAATTACCTGTAAATCTTTCTTGTAAACTATTTGACACTCTTATTAGACCTGTCTTACTTTATAACTGCGAAATATGGTACATGGATGAATATCTTCCTTTATATAGAGCCCTTCTTCGGGCTGAGAATAATAGTAAAACTTGTGATGAGTTATCATTTGATTACAAATCACATTATGAAAAAATTCATACCAAATACTGTAAAATCATCTTAGGACTTAAAAAGACGGCAAGTAATATTGCTTCGAATACAGAACTAGGTCGATTCCCATTATCATCTTTTATTAAAACTCAAACAATGGTTTATTATTCCCGAATAAATACAAAAAATATAAATCCCCTTGTCACAGAAGCACTAAAAGTTAATAAAAGCCTACATGAAGAGGGTATTTACTCTTGGTATACTTGTATTAATAACATATTTAAAGAATTTAATTTAAATATTGATAACTATTCAAATATAAACAAATCATTTGAAAAAATAAAATATCCAATAAAAAGTCAGTTAAAAAAGACTGTTACAGAACAATATGTAAATAAACTGAAAGAAAAACTCTACGTTTACTGATGAATCAAAACTATTCTTATACAGTAAACTTAAACTAAATATTGGGCTAGAAAAATATTTATCTGAATTGCCATGTTTTAAAAGTAGACAAATATTAACAAAATTTCGTTTAAGCGACCATAATCTTCAAATAGAAACTGGTCGATATAAAAATATTCCCCGTCAACAGAGACTTTGTAAGACATGTAAAGTTATTGAAGATGAAAACCATTTCCTTTTGAATTGTAAAATTAATGAACAAAATAGGACAAATTTTTTTGAACTTATACACCAAAACTTCCCAAATTTTAAAAATTTCAATCAGTTTCAAAAAATTAGTTTCATTCTGAATCCAAACTCAGCCCTTTTACCGGTAGTATGTACCTTTCTGAAACAATCTGCTGAATTGATATAGGGTCCACGCCGGTCAGAGAGTCATCTATCTCATTGTATAATGTATATGTTTTGTGTTGTATTGTATTGCTTTGACCCTTAGGGGTGTAATTTTGCAATAAAGAATTATATAACGGAAACTGAAATTTAATGATATATTTTATATTAATATTGGGTTATGAATTCTTGCTTCCATATTTATTTTCTTTTCAGTCCTATCAATCTTTAACTATCTTTATAAAATATTGCAAAATTGGAATGGGGAGTAATTTTTGAAATATTTTTAAAAATACTTAACATTTTTGCATATATTCGAATATCCTACCATTGGATAGCTGATTGAACAAGGTTTTTTGCTATATAAATTTAAAAATTAACAAATACATTATTCTTGCTTCCATTTTAGTGCAAAGATCGACAATATTTGAAAAAAAATAAAGTAAATTCATTATTTGTGTAAAAGGGTATCACTGATAACAACATAAAGTTAATTGTTTGCTGTTTCACCATAGATTTATAAATCTGTTGTAAATCTATGGTTTGACTTACCAAAACATTCAGTAACATTTAAACATGCAATTGTAACTTGTGTATTGGTATACACCTTTATCGATTCATATCAGATTGCACAATAGCAGAATTATATATGACATGAATAATTAAGAGTTCAAATAAAATTAAAGCAAATGATAATTTATAAATTTATCTTTAAAAAAACAACTACAAATAAAAGCTTATTAATGAAATGCTATTTTGAGAAAAATGCACTGACTTTGCTACTGCATGCTATATGCTATTGCACCTAAACCACCATCTGGGATCTGTGAAAATGCAAAATAATGGTGAAAATAATTGTAATCATGTGAAAAACAAATTGAAATGTTTTAACAAATTAGCATTTCAATTTTTGACCATTACGTTTTTGCCAAAAAAAGAAAATAAATGAATGAGAACATAAATAAAAAAAAAAGATGAAATAAAATAAAAATTTAAAATAGATAAAATCCAGAAAATGGGCTCCTTACCCCCGGAACCGCCGCGCCTTTTGTTTTCGCCAATTCATTTCAGCGGATTCACATATTCTTACCCGATTTCTTCCCCGATTCGTTTGTTAAAAGGTTTTTAATGAAGAATAGATTTTGACACTGGTATACGTTAAGGGGATACGATACAGTAAAGATCCTGAACTGATTTTTTTGTGAAATTTTGAAATTAAGTCAATTTGAATATGCCCTTTCCAAATCTGCAAAGAAAAATATACCTTCATGATCTCGTTTTCGAGATAATTGCGATTCAAAATTGCCCATTTTCCAAATTATTACGTAAAAATTGTAATTTTACAACAATATGTAAAATGTCATAACTTTTGAACGAATTAAGCTAATTGCTTCCGGTTTTTTTGCTAAAGTTTCCTGAGATACTACTAAAGAAGGTAAGTATATATTTTAAAACAAAAGTTCAACATTTGTGGTTCGAAATTGACATTTATGTTCATATTAACAGAAAAAAAACGTTCATTTCTTGTAAGTAAAATTTCCATAGAAAAAAATTGTGAACTGATTTTTCCTTCATAATTCCCAGAGATCTCCGTGAAACATCACTCTTCTAAAATACGCTTTGAAAAATAGGGGTCCATGTGCTTGATTTAAAGCTACAGAGAGAAAACTGGCATTTTTTATCGCTACAAATGAGCATTCCCGGTTTTGGCGCGAAATGACGTTACATTATATTTTGCTCGGAAAAACGTCGTAAACTTATGTTTTCTCGCTTATTAGAGTTGCGAAAAATGGAACAGAATTTAGTTTCATTAAACAGGAAATAAAAGACAACAAACAGAACAGAGAATTTATTCTGTTATTAATGATCACTTGCGTCTAAATTAGTCGAATACAACTCGACCCTTCTAGTGACTTTGTGATAATTTCCCTAGTATATAGATTAATATTCCCTGGTTTTCCTATCGACCTTTAATCCTTTAATTAAAAAAAATCAGAATTCATTGAATTTTGTGTTGGTTTAATTTAAGGGGTTGGGTAGAAGGGTTTTGATCCCGATTTCCCCAGAAAAAAATGTACGATTCCCTCAGTCATCCCGAAAAAAAAAATTGATCGAATCCCGTTCCTGATAGTTTTTCCCGAATTCTCTGTGAAATAATTGGCCTTTCCTGTTATCCAAAAAAGGATCATACTGACCCTCATTTAAAGTTAAATAATTATCAGGCATGTGCCTCTTCAATATCATACATTGATAATACATTGTCACAGCATTTTGTATTTAACCCGTGAAAATATTGTGATATAAAAAAACCATTTTCACGGTTTTTTAATTGAATTTTCAAAGCATCCTCGGAGAATTCAAATCGTAAAATGCCGTGAAAATGTCCTGAAAATTGATTCTATTGTAAACGATGCCGTTGGGGAAAATGATTCTATTGTAAACGATGCCGAAAAGAGATTTTTGCTATCAGGTTTCAATTTGAGAAGCATGTCGAATCTTGAGCTGCCACATTCCCTATTTGGTTATGAGCAATTCATATATCTAACATTGATTTTATCATAGATTTATTAAACATGCTTTCACAGAACACAGACAGTAACCTGTCCGCAATTCGCGAAATCCAGTGATTTATGACGTCGCGCTCTAATCTGTGACGTCGCAAAAACAACATTCCAGATCCGGCGATGTTATTATCTGCCCTTGGTACTGTATCGTATCCCCTTAAGTGCTTCGATGAGACGGTATACGCGAAGGAGCCGGTGATCTATACCATGCAGCGGAAAGGGGAGTAGATATATCAAGGGGAGAAGGTGGATAAGGATGCTCAGCTGACGCTCATGAAAGATTACTTGGCCGGCACCAATACCCTGGGTNCGTATCCCCTTAAACTCTAAATGACACGATCATACAATGTATTCGTTCCAAATGCCATACTAAAGAAAACTATGTTATAGAACAATTCGTGAGTACATACTATTCACTACGGCAGTGACATATATAATTAAATGTCTCTGACTACGGCAAGCTTTTCCAATAGTATTGGATTTGAAATCTCCAATTTGATAAAAAGAAAACTTAAGAAAACAAAAAGAAACGTAATGTAAAAGCTTTTATGTTGAAGTGTATTATAAATACATACATCATAAGTAGCTTATAGTAGCATTATTTTGAAGTTGCTGAATGTGTGCAAATATATTTGGTACCTAATATCAATGGATTTTTATGGTTTCGTGAAAAGGGGGGAATAAAAGCTTTCCTGCAAACGCTGTACATGTTCATGTATATTTGATAACACCATGTTTGAATAATTAAGGATATTTACACATCAGATAACAAACAAAGCCCCCTGCTATGTTATGTCCTGTCGTAGAGATAACACAAAAAACAAAATAGATTTTTGGAGTCCATTCTAGATAAATAAATAAATAGTTAGTTAACCCTATAAAATGCATCGCAAATTCGAAGAACTCGACTATATATCTATTCAAGTCATTTATGATAATATTGATCCTTTCAAACTGAGCTGTGGTTATGGGGTTTGGTTGGTGATATACCCACATTATAGAGATTTCAGTCAACTGAGCAAGATAGTAACATGGCATGTACTCACATAGCGACTTACAAACACTGTAAACACATCTTTCTGTTATCTGCCAGCACGAAAAAAATATGATCTCTTTGTTTTCAAAACCCAAGGAATATGTATTGAAATCAAATACAAAAGTAAATCCAAAGAAGGATATAGGGGAAAATGTCAACATTCATTTCTTTCACGTGGTCAATTTCCCTTGCCAATTTTTAATATATTTTACTCGCAATTTGTACACTGTAATGCTTTAATAAACGCATGCAGTAAATGGGGAAAGTCAAGAAACACCTTTATGATTGCTTCCCCGTTAAGCTTATACCAAGTAAATGATGCAATATACTGCTGTCGTACAATGTATGTAAAAAAATAATCAAGAAATAAAATCAATTGATTGATTAGAAATGAATAAAAATCAAATATCTTGCTAATTCGACAATAATTTATTCAAATTTAATTTCTTTGAAAGAAAATAAATTTCGCGTGTTTTTTTCCTCCGATAAATTAAATACAATACAACAGATTCAATAAAAAAANAAAAAAAGGCTATTTGGTTTGAAATCATCGAGGGGTAATAATAAATTGTCCGAACCCATTAGTTATAATAAATTATCTTATAACATCTGTCGGTATAAATTGGTTGTCCAAAAATTGAAATTATTACATATCTGGTTATTTCCATCTGCAAAGTTTATGTATGCCTTTTTTGTTTTCGATTTGTGAATCTAGGATGTATATGTTTTCTTACAATCCGGTCTTATACATAATCAGTCAACCAGACAAAAGTAAACCTTCCTCTTTTCCCTTATTACAATTTTATTATTGTTATCATTTTGAAAATAAAATAGGAATAAATTGGAACCATTGTCACGGCTTGTATTATCCGTCAAAATTACTACGAATCGGTTTTCAGGGGCTACGGCTACAGAGGTGCCGGGGAGGGTCCCCAGGTAGTGGATAGGGAATGCAGCCTGTCTATGCGGAGTAGTCAGGTAATTATACGCTCCATGCAGTATAAAGACCCCTTCTATATTGTTATTAGGACAGCAGATTCACTTTGGGTCGTATAGAAGGCTAAATTTCATGCCCCTACCCATTTCTTCCCTTTTCCAGTGGCTATCAAAACTTGTTCCCCCGGTTGTCCCTTTCAACTTTATAAATTTCTTCTTTTACGTATAATTTTATGAACTGATTAACTTGATCTCATCCTGATAGCTGAAACATGGCTCAGTGGACATAAAACTCGGGCATTTCTTCTTACAATGCTAAGAAAACAAATATCTAAGATGCTTTCGTGGATCGAAAGTGCATAGTTTATTCGTTTTCCTAGAATATTATACATGTATACACAAACGTCATGAAATATACTTTACATTCCTTTTTTGTTGTTTTTGTTTTACCAATATTCCACGAGAGATGGTAATGGTACGGAGCGGGATGTGCCTCATGGTCAAACTCTCAGTTTTTTTTAATTTTATTTTATAAATACAAGTAATTTTAAATATATTGAATATCCAGGTTTTATTTTTTTTTTAAATCTCTAGATTGGTTCCAAACTCCCTGCCTTATTTCTGGAACAAAAATTGATGTCAGTTTTATTGTTTTCCATTTCTTTCATTAAAACACATTTTCAAAATAAATGGGGGAATACTATATCCGAATTTTTATCAGCTACATTGTATTATAATAGGGTCATAACATGTAATTAAAAATCAATATTAATCTCGGGTATGTTTGTTTACAAAATAGTTGCGTTATCTTATCAGTTAACAACAAGTTCAAGTTCAAGTTCTTTATTAAGACAAAAGACCCCAACAGGGGTATGTGAATACAAATAACATATATACAAACATATATTGTTGGAATAAATGAAGACACAGCATTGTATTTACTTATTAAAATACTTCATTATAAAGTATGGAAGGCAATTGTTACCTATATTGTACCTGTTTACACATTATTTAATTACTGACAATAATATTTTGCAAAATTTTGCTACTAGGAATAGAACTCTATTGTCATCTGTATTTAATAAATCATGAAATTTGACAGAGTTGGGATGCACTATAAATTGTCTAGGTAAAAAATGTTTTCTTTCGTTTTTGAAAAACTCACATTCAAGAAGGTAATGAAATTCGTCCCCCAATGCATTTGCATTACACAGATCACATAACCTATCATCTCTGTCCACCCCCCAAAATCTACCCTTTTCTATGGGAAATTTATGATTCATACACCTAAAATGACAAAGAGCATTCATTAGATCAGCTGGCAAATTTATTAAATAATTCTCAAAACCGTGTTCAACTTTAAAAATTCTATAATTCAGGGTTTTAGACATATCAAAAATGGAACTGTACCAATTTTATTTAAAAACAACATCCAACAGCGCAGGCATATATCATCAGTAGTTATCTTTCTTGATTCTTTTGCCAAATATTGAATTTGGATTATCTCCCTTAATCCGAACTAATTATTACTGTTGAATATGTACACTTTCTTTGGTATAAATATTGGACCACCTTTCCAGGCGTTTTTCTGAGATAGGTCTCATATACCAGTTACGACGTTGCCATTTACTTCAAGGCTAAATCAGCCATTTTCTACTATTTGCCCTCAACATATAGGTTTAGCTTGACCTTTGAGTTGTATATCATTTCGAAGCATTTTAACTAAGGAATCCAAATCTGCCATAAAAATATGGGGTGAACCGTTTAGATTTTTCGCAAAATGGCAACGAATAAAAATATGAAATAAACAATAATATTTACATTTGAAAAAACACGTGCTTCCCAGTGCTTTGTCAGGGCCTTATTAGGCACCCAGTAAAACAATATTCATACACCAGCTTCAAATATGACAGTTGTCTCAATAAATATACATAATCAGCTTTCAAAAAAGTATGCTCATGATATTCTAACTGAAAGGATAAACATTTTAGCACTTCAAACATCCTCTTTTCAAATTTTAGATTTTTAGGAACTTTATGACTGGTTAATGAGACCATAAATGGGGTCAAAGTTACCTCCCCCTGAATAATGGTCCGAATTCCCATTTACCCCCCTTTTGACCATATAAAAAACCAATTGTACATTGTTTTTGTAAAAAGAGTCTTTGGATTATAAGTCTTTGTTGTTTTAAAGGTATTTCTAAAAATACATCCACTTCTGTTAATTATTTTTGCTAAAATTCCCAATTATGTGCACATTGAGGTTGGATTTTATCACTTTTTGCCCCCTGGAGGGACATAAAAAGTGAAATTCAGAAAAACTTCCGAATTCAAAATTTCATTTTTTTATTTAAATATATACCTTTATACGATATCTTCAAAATATAAAAAAATCAGCATAGCAAACCAGGCTTTTAAGAGAACTACAAGCATTCAAAGTTGACAACATTGCCCTCCTCCCCTGAAAAAAATTTGCCGTCACTAGAACAAAAACCGGAAGTGATGTCACTGGCTGTGCTTGTAGCACAAATACCAAACTAAAATAGTCATATGACTGTATACAGTCTTCACTTGACTAGAACAGGAAGTTGTAGGTTACACACGTCATGCGGGACCGGAAGTAGCTTGTATTGCCAAATGGCCATCGTTTTGACCGGAATGACCTATTATGCTGCATAAAGATATATTTTGGATGGCGTTGACTAAATGAATGAGTTGATATTTCTCATATTTTCTTGTTCCAAACTTCAAGGGAGTGGTCTTTATAAAACTGAAATCAGCACTGGCTTGTTCTGGCAGTATTTCTACCACGTCTGTGTTAATTGTTGAGAAGGGGAGACTGCTGTTGTTGTTCTAGGGTGAATTCTCTCTTCCCACAATTTTCGAGTTTTATTCTATCATATTTTTCCACTTTTCTTAACCCTTTGTGTAAATATTTACTTTTTTTCACTACTATATCTCTATCTTATTTAATTTTTATCAAAGTTTTTTTTTCCTCTTTGAGCACTTTTACTGTGTTAATTTATTATTATTTTCCTTTTTCTCACCTTATTTCAAGTTTATTTCCATTTTTCATCATATACGAAGGAATTTGAATTTTTCCCGCCATTTTGCTGTTTCCATGTTAACGGTCGCCATTTTTGATATTTTAAAGACCAAAACTTGTATCTACACATGCTAAGTAACCTTCCTGTCAAATTTCGGTCATTTTGGAGCAATTTGAAAATTTCCCGCCATTTTCTGTCCCCATAGCAACGGTCGCCATTTTGATGTTTTTAAAACCAAAGTTCGTTTCTGCACATGCTCAGTAACATTCCTGTTAAATTTCATTCCATTCTGAACATTTTTAATTTTTTCCCGCCATTTGTATGGTTTAATCACGTGACAGCTGTCCTTAAAAGCCAAGGTTGGTAAATTTAGTTTTCTGGGCCTTTCTGAGTATGATAAATTGCTCATTCCTGGGAATTGCTTTGTTATTCGTTTTTGTACGTTTTCTATTATTTCAATGTGCTTCATTTTATAAGGTGCCCAGACTGAGCTTACATAGTCTAAATGAGTTCTTATTAATGCTTTATATATTGTTAGAAAT
>MJUU01028032.1:0-29760 GCA_002080025.1 Modiolus philippinarum
CCCCCCCCCCCCCATCAGGCCCTCCAATAAAAGCGTTGTTCCTTTGCTTGGTTCTACAATGTATTTTTAGAGACTTTGTATCATGTACATTTACTCCATATCCTTTCATTGTTTATATAAGATTGTATTTTTACTGTAAAAATAAAAAATGGCGCGAGACTGGACTAATAATATCTATATTTACTGGCACCAGATACTTCCCAACGCAAGACCATGCGAACAGCGAGTAAATAATTAATTAAGAAGAAATGTAGGTTATAAGAAAAAAAATTCTTCTCAGTGGGTGTTCATCCCTGAAGTAAGACTGGGGAGCACATCTTGATGTCAGGTGAAGATACGTTAAAAAACGAATATTCTAATTGGCTGATGACGGAAGTACATTTGAAACTTTCCGGTTCTTCCAACAGTCAAGCGTATGTGCGTATTATAGTGTTACAAGTAACAGTTGAGATAATTTCAAACTATTATATCTTATGAAATTTTATAAGTGTGTTTTACATGATTTACACAGTAACAATATGCTTTATCTCCAATGCCCCTAATTAGAGCATATAAATTAAAACACAATCATATAATTATATAATATACAAACGAATAAAGGGATATGGAGAAAACGTAAATGGGGAAAAATCCCTATAAATACATTTTAGCTTCCCGAGCAAATTTGTGTATCAGAAAACATGAAAAAGAAAGGAAATGGGGTAAATGTCAAAGAGACAACATCCCATATCTAGGTTAAAACGACCCAAAGCAAAGCATCTAGGGGTTACCGTACGGTCTTCAACACTGTGAGGAACCTCACACCATATAGCAAGCCCTAAATGGCCCCGAAAAAGGATAAAAAAGTGAATAAATCAATGGAAACAAACCACATCCAGTAACCCAAATGTCAAGAAACTCAAATTTTATAAGAAATCAAGGACAAGCCAATGACCAACATATTCCTGACTTGGGAGAGGCGCAAAAATTGCGGTGGGGTTAAACTAGTTTTCTTGGATCCAAACCCTCCCCCTATGTGTGGTGAATGGCTAAAAAAATAAATACACAAAAGGACCCACAGTAAAAATCAAACTATTAAAAGTCCAACTTATCAAGACGAGTACCCTTACAACGAAGTACATAAAACATGAAGACAATGCATAAGGGTACTGTCCTGACAAATGCTCGCAGTTACCGACAGCTAGATAAGGACATAATTTCTGTTGACTATGATATCAAGCCTTCTTACATATGAAACTTCAATTGAAATACTATTAAATATATTTCGTAAAACAACATCATCAGTTATGAAAGGAGAACAAGAAAAGTTGAATAAAATGATACGGGGGATTGTTATAGGTAATTTAATATTGTAAATATTTTAAAAATGCATTTCATTCCTTGTTTTTATTTTGTATGGCCTTGATATTATGTAATTTGTTTGGCCTAGTTATGTAAGTTGTTTACAATAAACAATGGTCAAGGTTATTACACCCTAGAACATGTGGAAATTTCTAGAATTTAAATTTAGTTTTTAACACATAGAAATTTCTAGAAGTTTTCCTTACATAATCATTTTAGTCATGTGATTATTAGTTGATATGGAATGTTCCAGTCATATCTTGTGAATGATTTTTCTAGAAAGAATTAATGTACATATATAAGGTAGCAGAAATGGGTTCAGTCAGTCAGTTTAGTAAGTTTATACAGGATTAATAAGTTTATACAGGATTATCACGCACATCTTCTGTATTAGAAATCAATTATTGTGAATCTATTATCAACTATTTAGTAAGGATTATAAGGAATATTCATCTGGACATTTATTGGTGGACTTAAGTGAACTATTAATTTGGATATTTACTTGGACTTCATTATTGACAGATAAGTCACATATTGTATTAATTTGTAAAATTATTATTTTTCATCTTATTAAAAGTTAATGAGAGCCAGTTTTGTTTTATCATTGCTGACTTCAATTTAAAATAATTTATTGGTCATTTCTACCACATAACAGAAATTGGGGGCTCGTCCGGGATCTTCGAAATTGTTTAAAAGAGAGAAATTATTATATTTTTGTTAAATAGTAAATTTATAAAAGTCAGCAATAAAATTTTTACAAGATGTCATTTCATTTAGAACAATTCATGTCTACGTGTCAGGTGGAGAATTTTAAGAAGCTAAAAAAAGGATGAGTTGATTATTCTAGGAAACATTTGAAATTAAATGTAAAATCAGGATTGAGAAAATTAGAAATTCAAAGATGAATTGCAAATTATTTGGTTAGAGAAGACATTTTTGACACATCTGTTTTGTAAACTTTTGAAAATCCAACACCTGAATTAGAAATTCGAAAATTAGAAATTCAAAAAGAATTAAAAATTAGAAAATTAAAACTTGAAAGAGAAAGAGAAGAAAGAAAGTTAAAATTAGAATTTGAAAAGCAGCAAAAAGAAAAAAGAATTTGAACAGCAGCAAAAAGAAAGAGAATTTGAACAGCAGCAAAAAGAGAGCTAAATTTTCAATTAGAAATGAAAAAATTGGAATTGGCTGAAAAGAATAAGCACCTTTCTCGGAATTCTCAGACATTTGGTGTTGCTAAAAACATCAGGCTGGTCCCTCCTTTTCAAGAAAAGGATGTTGACAAATATTTTCTGCATTTTGAGAAAATAGCTCAGAATTTAAAGTGGCCAAAACACAATTGGTCAATGTTATTACAGAGTGTTTTAATTGGTAAAGCCAGGGAAATTTACAGTCAGTTGTCAGTAGAACAGGCTTCAGATTATGGCACTGTAAAAGAGTTAATTTTTAAAGCCTATGAACTAGTCCCTGAAGCTTACCGCCAAAAATTTAGGAATTTAGGAGTGACCAAACCTATGTAGAGTTTGCTAGAACAAAAGAGCACCTATTTGATTGTTGGTTTTCATCAAAGAAAATAAATAAATAACAATCATGAGAAATTACGTCAGCTAGTTTTAATTGAAGAATTTAAAGGTGTATTAGTACTGACATTAAAACTTTTATTGATGAAAAAAAAGCTGAAACTTTGGAAATTGCTGCACGTTTAGCTGATGATTTTTCACTTACACATAAAACACAATTTTTTAATAGACCACAAAAATTTTTCAGAAATCAAAATAATTTCACAAAATTTTCACCTAAACCTACAAATGATGTAAATAGTAGGCAACGTCCAGTAAATAGCTCGTTCAAGTCCCATCCTCCATCCCAGTCAAAGAGACCATTCAAGTCGATTTCGTGTAATTATTGTAAGAAGGAAGGCCATTTGATATCTGACTGCTATAGGTTAAAGCAAAGGAAGGAAAGTGAACTTAAACCCAGTGGTTTTGTTGAGTCGTCACAATGTTTGCCTCATTTTGATACAGATGTGCATAGTTCTTTTTCTGAGGTGAAGTCTGTTTCTGATCCTGTTAGTAAGGTCGAGGTCAAATCCCAATCTAGTACCATTATGGAGATTTTTGAACCATTTATTAGTGATGATGTTGTGTCGCTTTCGAGTGATTTTTGTAATTTTACCTCTATTCGAATTCTAAGAGATGCTGGTGCCTCTCAGTCTCTTTTGGCGGAGACCCTGCCGTTTGATGATATTTCTAGTACTGGAAGAAATGTCCTAATTAAAGGGGTAGATTCTAGTGGTTATACTGCTATTCCTCTCCATAATGTTTATATGTCTTCAGATATTTTTTCTGGACCTGTGACCTTAGGTATTAAGTCAACATTGCCCTTTGAAGGTGTACAACTTCCACTTGGAAATGATTTAGCTGGGGATAAAGTTCAAAGAAATCCTATTGTGACAGACAAGCCTTCTTTTGACCAAGTTCCTGATTCTGTTAAACAGGAGTTTTCTAAGTTGTATCCTGCCCGTGTAGTTACTCTTGCTATGAAAAAGAAATGTGTTGAAGCTCCGAAAGTTGATGAAAATGGCACTGATGATTTTGAGTTGTCGGATACATTTATGAGTCAGCTTAGTAATGTTGGTAACCAAACAAGCAAGCCCTGGGAGTTTTCGGTTAGTTCATTGGTTCAAGGTGAAGTTATTTCTATGTCTACATCTAGCAGTGAGCAACATAAAGACCCTGAAATTTCATGTCTTTTCAATAGGGCTGTTGATGAAAATGAATCTTTGAAGGAACATGTCACTTATTCTACTAAAAATGGTATTCTTATGCGTAAATGGAGACCTTCTGATGTATCTGCTGATGCAGAATGGGCAGTAAAGTATCAAATTGTAGTACCAAAGGTGTATAGAGCTGAGATATTAAGCATTGCCCAAGATACTCCCTTGTCAGGACACTTAGGTATTAATCAGACTTACAACAAAATTTTAAATTATTCTTATTGGCCTAATCTTAGAAAAGATGTCTCTAATTACTGCAAGTCTTGTCATACATGTCAGTTAGTAAGGAAACCAAACCAAGTTATTCCAAAAGCACCTTTTAAACCTATACCTGCCTTTGAGGAGCCTTTTAGTAGAATATTAATAAATTGTGTAGGTCCTTTACCAAAAACTAAATCTTGTAATCAGTACATGTTAACTATCATGTGTGCATCCACAAGGTTTCCTGAAGCTATTCCTTCAAGAAATATAAAGACTAAGACCATAGTTAAGGCTTTAACTAAATTATTTACTTTGTTTGGCCTACCTAAATCTATTCCATCAGTTAAAGGTTCAACTTTTACATTTGGCATTTTTCACTAAGTAATGTATGAATAGACATTAAACAGTACAGATCATCTGCATATCACCCTGAAAGTCAAGGCGCCTTAGAGCGATTTCATCAAACTTTAAAAAAAATATGATGCGGACCTATTGTTTTGACACAGAGAAAATTGGGATGAAGGAATTTCTTTTCCTTTATTTGCTGTGAGAGAAGCAGCCCAGAAATCATTAGGTTTTAGTCCATTTGAATTAGTTTTTGGACATACAGTTAGGGGCCACTCAAACTTTTAAGTGAGAAAATTTTATCTGATGAAAAAGACCATTTAAATCTCCTTGATTTTGTTTCAGACTTTCGCACTAAACCTGTAAAAGCTTGTGAACTAGCCAATAGAAATCTTAAGTCTAGTCAAGAATCTATGAAAGTTAGTACAAAATGTATGACCAAAATTCTGTAAAACGTAATTTTGACACTGGTGATAAAGTACTTGTATTACTTCCTGTTCCTGGAAGGCCACTTGAAGCCAAATATTTAGGTTAATATATTGTTGAAAAGAAAATCAATGATTTAAATTACATTATTAAAACACCTGACAGACGTAGACATAATAGGTTGTGTCATGTTAATATGATAAAACCTTATATAGATAGAAATAGCACAAATATTGTACATTCTGTAAATATAGTTAGTGTTGACCCTGATAATTCTGAAATGACTTTTGTGAAAAGATGGATTCGCCATCTGTTACACCGAAGCCGGAAAATTCACAGATTAAGATTTGGATTCGAAACTTCAACATTTACCAACGATTCAAAAGGAGCAGTTAAAACAGTTACTCAATTATTTGAACATTTGTTTCCGGACATTCCGATACGAACTGATAAAATTTATCATGATGTTGATGTTGGTGTTTCATTTCTGATAAAACAGCATCCGTATCGACTGAATCCGATCAAACAAAAGTACCTGCATGATGAAATTCAGTATTTGTTAAAAAGGACTTTATTGGACCTAGCAAAAGCAATTGGAGCTCGCCTTGTATTCTAGTACCAAAACCTGATGGAACTTATCGAATGTGTACGGACTATAGAAAATTAAACAGTGTTAGAAAAACTCACTCATTTCCAATTCCACGCATTGATGACTGTATTGACAAAATTGAAAATGCATTACAAAAATTGACTTATTGAAAGGATTTTATCAAGCTTCTCTTACAGAACGTGCAAAAGAACTTTCCGCTTTTGTTACACCCGATGGACTGTTCCAATACAAAGTGATGACTTTTGGAATGAAAAATCCGCCAGCAACTTTTCAGTGTCTCATCAACAGTGTTATTTTTGGAATTGACGGTTGTGAAGCATACATTGATGACATTCTTATATACAGTGACACTTGGGAAGAACATCTTCAGATACTTCGAACTTTTTTCGACCATTTGAGCAGTGCTATGTTAACAGTTAACCTCTTCAAAAGAGAATTTGGATGTGCTCATGTAAACTATTTAGGACATATTGAAGTCAGGGTCAGGTTAAACCTATTGATGCTTAAAATAGTGCTATTTCTAGTTTTCCTAAACCTGAGAATAAGAAACAATTGATGCGTTTTCTGGGAATGGCTGAATATTATAGAAAATTTTGTCAAAACTTTTCTTCAATGAGTGAGCCTTTGACTAAACTATTGAGAAGTTATGTGAAGTTTATTTGGTCTAAAAGTTGTGATGAGTCATTTGAAGAACTTGAAGCCATCCAGTTTTAGCAACACCTAATTTTAATTGTCAATTTAAATTAGCATTAGATGCCAGTGATGTTGCTGCTTTCAGTGTTTTATTACAAGAAGGTAAAGATGGTATAGACCATCCAATTAATTATTTCCTAGAAAATTTAATAAACACCAGAGAAATTACTCCACCATTGAAAAAGAATGTTTGTCTCTGATTTTGGCTTTACAACATTTTGAAATTTATGTTACAGCTTCAGTTCAGCCTATTATTGTATATACTGATCCTAACCCTCTTAAATTTATTCATAAAATGAAGGATGAAAATCAAAGACTTTTTAGGTGGAGTTTGACTTTACAAGGTTTTAATCTAGATATAAGACATATTAAAGGAAAAAAATAATGTCATTGCAGATGCATTGTCAAGAGCTTAATTTTTACATGACACCTCATTGTAAATAGAGTTGTTTATTAAATGTTTTCATTGCATTTAAACATGTTCTTTTTGGGGAGGTGTTATAGGTAATTTAATATTGTTAATATTTTAAAAATGCATTTCATTCGTTCTTTTTTTTGTATTGCCTTGATATTGTGTAATTTATTTGGCCTAGGTATGTAATTTGTTTACAATAAACAATGGTCAAGGTTATTACACCTTAGAACATGTGGAAATATCTAGAAAATTAGTTTTAAACACATAGCAATTTCTAGAAGTTTTCCTTACATAATCATTTTAGTCATGTGATTATTAGTTGATATGGAATGTTCTAGTCATATCTTGTGAATGATTTTTCTAGAAAGAATTACATATATAAGGTAGCAGAAAAGGGTTAAGTCAGTCAGTTTAATAAGTTTATACAGGATTATCTTTTGTATTGGAAATCGACATCAATTATTGTGAATCTATTATCAACTTTTTAATAAGGATTATAAGGAATATTCATCTGGACATTTATTGGTGGACTTCAGTGAACTATTAATTTGTATATTTACTTGGACTTCATTATTGTCAGATAAGTCACATATTGTATTAATTTGTAAAATTATTATTTTTCATCTTATTAAAAGTTAATTTGAGCCAGTTTTGTTTTATCATTGCTGACTTCAATTTAAAATAATTTATTGGTCATTTCTACCACATAACAGGATTAACATAAACTTCTGATTCCATCAATATTTTCATTTATCACAAATGTGCAGTTAAATTCATTTTGATTGCACAAAAAATACTTGTTAGACATATTACAGTATCTAGAAAAAAACAAATGATGTAGTATCATCATTACAAAATAAACAGATTTTCATGTCTAGTAAATTTCAGGTTAAGATGCGTTAAACGACAAATATTCTCATTGGGTAATAACGTGGGTGCCAATACATTTTGCACATTGTCATCCTTTTTTCAAGACCAGTTATTTCCCATCACGTGTTACCCATTCATTCACCCTTTTCTCTTTAATATATGGAAAAGGTGATAAAACAGTAATTTAATGGTTATGCATTCAACATACTATTACATTTGTCCCGTGGAACTGGGAACCTACAAAGTGTTCTTGCAAACCGGGGCTAACGGCCGAGGGAAATACAACACTTGTGTGGTTCCCTTTACCTGGGGGGGGGGGGAATATTATGGTTCGTTGCCTGCATAATAATTAAATAACTGTATGATAAAATGCATTCATTTCTAAAGTATTATATACTGATGGATATACATTGAAAGTGAAATGAAGTACTATTTATAGTTATAGAATATACAAAATTAATTCTGACATAAAACGGCTATGTAAAGTGTTTATAGGTTAGAAACCACCAATTCATTTCTTTAACATTTTCAACTGAAATTCCCCATATTCAAATCTGTCTGGACAATTTATCTTAAGTTTAACCTGTATTAAACCATATATTTTCCGAAAGGAACATATCTCGTCAACATCATATCAAAATTTCAGCATACCTTTAAAGCCTTCCAAGAGAGTTCCCAAGGTTGGAAAAACCCTATCTATAAATATACACGATTACGGCCAAAACATTACGCATTGATAGTATACCGGAAAACCCCTATGAAAAGTACTCAAAGGATCATTCTAGTCAATTAACCTTGTTCTCAAAATAAGCCTGATACATCAATGTTCAAACAGGTGTATCATTTTTTCATTCCGACATTTATTTTTAAAGATGCAAGAATTCAACGTTTTATTTAGATTCTAAAAGAGCTACTTTTTCATTTGTTCTAAGCGCTGATTGGCTGAATTGGTGGTTTGACACCTTAAGATCATATTAAAGCATTCCCCAGTGTAATTGCTGCATTTTTTCCTGTTTTTTAGTTAATTTCCAAATTGTACACAGAAAATAACATACTTTTCCATTTTTTTCCCTCCTTTTCATCACTATTCAAAAAGTCACAGATTTAGTGTTTTCAGTGCTTTGATCAGGCACAATCACTCACAGATATTAAACATGGACACAAAACCAAATATACTTCTTTTGTGTCATCAATTCTCAACCCATGTTTAATATTAAGGCCTTAGAGTATTTTTCTATCAAAATATGGCTGCAAATGTTCAAAGTTATCTTTAAAATTTTGAAATCATGCTACAAAATGTCACCCTGACCCCCCAAATTTGAAAAGGTGCTTCTGAGGTAAATTTTAGCGCTTGAAATGGTCTTGAATTTGGTTGTGGTTATACGAATAGCATCTTAAATGCAGAAAATGATGCAAAAAGGTCAAGACAGGGGAAACCAGTTTTATTTATTTTTTGGGCTTATGAAGAATATCAGGTTTGTGAGTTAGCCGAAAAGCCGGATATAAATAGGTTCAATGATAGTGTTTAAACTACTGAAAATCCACCCAAGTGCATTTATTTTCCTTCGGGTGATTAAATATATAATATATAAAGAAAATAACATAATAAGATAAATGCAAATTTATGACAAGAGTGGCAAATTCAAAATCTTGTCCCAAAATCAGATGATAAAATTTTGATTTTGCTCTTGTTTTGACAATGTGGACCCTAAAATGGCAATTTTACACTGTTTAGTAGAGGAACAGCATGCTATTTTTATCCCCCCGCTTAGCAAAAGCGGGGGGATTATGTAATGCAGTCCGTCCGTATGTACGTACGTACGTACGTATGTGCGTTTGTAATGCTCCCCGATAGCTCTGGAACTATAAGAGATACAAATTTGAAACTTGGCACCATACTAGAGTATGATCAGAAGTAGCGCATTGTGGATTTAGAATTTAGGTCAAACGCCCTAGGGGCAAATTATGGGCGAAAACGAATTTTCGCGATCTCCAATAATTGAAGAAATTTCGAATGCCATTTGGGCTAGAAAGTTGAAACTCGGATATGGACTCACATATTATGTAGCAACTTCACAGAGGGTGTTGGAACTTTGGTATGACCCCTCAGGGCATGGCCTCTAGGGGATCCAAAAAACGAAAAAATCGATTCCGCTGGAACTCCTCTTACACCTTAAATCGCAGAAACCTTGTAACAAGGGTATAAGTAACACTATAAAAGTTGTCTGTGCCGAAGGTTTCGGAATTTTGAAATTTGCCCTCAGGGCGGAAAAATGAGCGAAAATGTATTTCGAGATATCCAGTAATAAGCGAAATCTTCTGAAGTATTCATGTTTGGAAGCAAGTTCGATTATATGCATCTCATTTACTGATGATAGCGGACTTTTGGTATGACCCCTGGGGGCATGCCCTTAAGGGGCTAAAAAATGTTAAACAATTAGTACTCATCAGAACGACTGGAACTCTATGTATAATTTCGATTTTGGGTTTTATATTTTCATGAGCAATTATTGGAAATGCTCTTTGAATACGTTCTAAGCTTTTGGAATTTAGACCCCGGTGCCAAATTTGGTAAATTTCCTGAAAATGTCAAAGACTTATAATTTTTGAAATTTCAACATGAAGTTTTATAATTAAGCAATATTTTAATGTCATCAGCTAGTATGAACACTAGGATTCCAAAAATATAATTCTAATTTTGGTAAAGTTCCTGAAACTCTCAAAGACCCATTATTTTTTGGAATTCTACCTAGCAACCATTTTTTTTCTCAATTATTTAGAGTTATAATGATGAATTTCAACTGTCAGGTTGAAAGAATCTGATTCTAATTTTGGTAAATTTCCTGAAACTCTCAAAGACCCATTATTTTTGGGAAGTTTACCTAGCAACCATATCTTTTTGATGCCTTTTAGATTTAATAGTCATTTTCAATGGTCTGATTGCAAAAAACTTTTATTCCTATTTTGGTAAAGTTCCTGAAACTCTCAAAGGCCCATTATTTTTTGGAATTCTACCTAGCAACCATATCTTTTTCAATTATTTAGAGTTATAAGGATGAATTTCAACTGTCAGATTGCAAGAATCAATGATTCTAATTTTGGTAAATTTCCTGAAACTCTCAAAGACCAATTACTTTTTGGAATTTTACCTAGCAACCATATCTTTTTTGATGCCTTATAGTTTCAATGATGATTTTCAATAGTCAGATTGCAAAAATCTTCGATTCTAATTATGGTAAATTTCCTGAAACTCTCAAAGACCTACTATTTTTTGGAATTCTACCTAGCAACCATAACTTTTTCAATTCCTTACAGTACTGAAGATCATTTTCAATAATCAGAGTGCAAAAGACTGATTCTAATTTTGGTAAATTTTCTGAAACTTTCAAAGACCGATTTCTTTTTGGAATTTTACCTAGCAACCATATCTTTTTTGATGCCTTATAGTATCAGTGATCATTTTCCATTGTCAGATTGTAAATTTTTTTTATTCTAAGTTTGGTAAATTTCCTGAAACTCTCAAAGACTCATTATTTTTTTGGAATTCTATCTAGCAACCATATCTCTTTCAATTCCTTACAGTAAAAATGATGATTTTCTACAGCCAGGTTGCAAAAATCTATGATTCTAATTTTGGTAAAGTTCCTGAAACTCTCAAAGACCAATTATTTTTTGAAATTCTACCTAGCAACCGTATCTTTTTGGTGTTTTACAGTTACGATGATTAATTTAGTTTCAAAAACACTTGTCTTTTTTTACAAGGGGAGGGGGTCCAAAAAGGGGTAGCGGGGGGATCGCAATATTTGATTGGCTGTTTTTCATTTATTTCTGAGGTTCATGTTCACATCAAACTGCATATATAAGCAACACTCCTGCTAAAGAAAATATTGTAAATAAATCAGACAGAATTTTATATAAGGCATCTCACTCAGAGTTGTCGCTTTTGTTCGCGACACCGAAGACATGAAATTTGAAAACATTGAACATATATTCAAAATAGTAGCAAATTCCTGTGTAAAATCAGCCTACATTTGATGTTTTTAAACTATTTTACACAGCTAACCCCTCTAATTTTGCACAAAATCATGAAAATGGCCTAAAAATGGCAATTCAGTGTCAAAATACAGAAATATTACATAACGACTGTTTTTGGCCAAAATTGTGGCACCAGCTGGCTTAACCTTCAATCTTTACCTCAAATTCATCATACATACATGTTTTGCATCATTTAAGCCTATCAAGAACTTTTTATGACATGTTTCAAAATTTTCGCATATTTTGTGTTACATGATATTAAACATTCCCCAGTGTAATTGCTGCATTTTTTCATGTTTTTTAGTTAATTTCCAAATTGTGCACAGAAAATAACATACTTTTCCAATTTTTCCCTCCTTTTCATCACTATTCAAAAAGTCACAGATTTAGTGTTTTCAGTGCTTTGATCAGGCACAATCACTCACGGATATTAAACATGGACACAAAACCAAATATACTTCGTCTGTGTCATGAATTCTCAACCCATGTTTAATATTAAGCCTTAAGAGTATTTTTTTTTATCAAAATAAGGCTGCAAATGTTCAAAGTTATCTATAAAATTTTGAAATCATGCTACAAAATGTCACCCTGACCCCCCAAATTTAAGAAGGTGCTTCTGAGGTAAATTTTGGTGCTTGAAATGGTCTTGAATTTGGTTGTGGTTATACGAATAGCATCTTAAATGCAGAAAATGATGCAAAAAGGTCAAGAAGACAGGAGAAAACCAGTTTTGTTTATTTTTTGGGCTTATGAAGAATATCAGGTTTGTGAGTCAGCCGAAAAGCCGGATATGAATAGGTACAATGATAGTATTAAAACTACTGAAAATCCACCCAAGTGCATTTATTTTCCTTCGGGTGATTAAATATATAATATATAAAGAAAATAACATAATAAGATAAATGCAAATTTATGAAAAGGGTGGCAAATTCAAAATCTTGTCCCAAAATCAGATGATAAAATTTTGACTTTGCTCTTGTTTTGACAATGTGGACCCTAAAATGGCAATTTTACACTGTTTAGTAGAGGAACAGCATGCTATTTTTTATTTCTGAGGTTCATGTTCACATCAAACTGCATATATAAGCTACATTCCTGCTTAAAAAATATTGTAAATAAATCAGACAGAATTTTATATAAGGCATCTCAGTCAGAGTTGTTGCTTTTGTTCGCGACACCGAAGACATGAAATTTAAAAACATTGAACATATATTCAAAGCAGTAGCAAATTCCTGTGTAAAATCAGCCTACATTTGATGTTTTTAAACTATTTTACACAGCTAACCTCTCTAATTTTGCACACAATCATGAAAATGGCCTAAAAATGGCAATTCAGTGTCAAAATACAGAAATATTACATAACGACTGTTTTTGGCCAAAATTGTGGCACCAGCTGGCTAAAACTTCAATCTTTACCTCAAGTTCATCATACATACATGTTTTGCATCATTTAAGCCTATCAAGAACTTTTTATGACATGTTTCAAAATTTTCGCATATTTTGTGTTAAGTTTAGAAACCACCAATTCATTTCTTTAACATTTTCAACTGAAATTTCCCATATTCAAATCTGTCTGGACAATTTATCTTAAGTTTAATCTGTATGAAACCATACATTTTCCGAAAGGTGCATATCTCGTCACCATCATATCAAAATTTCAGCATACCTTAAAAGCCTTCCAAGAGAGTTCCGAAGGTTGGAAAACCCCTATCTATAAATATACACGGTTACGGTCAAAACATTACGCATTGATAGTATACCGGAAAACCCCTACGATAAGTACTCAAAGGATCATTCTAGTCAATTAACCTTGGTCTCAAAATAAGCCTGATACATCAATGTTCAAACAGGTGTATCATTTGTTTCATTCCGACATTTATTTTGAAAGATGCAAGAATTCAAAGTTTTATTTAGATTCTAAAAGAGCTACTTTTTCATTTGTTCTAAGCGCTGATTGGCTGAATTGGTGGTTTGACACCTTATATGGAAGTGTATGGAAAAGACTTTTTGATTCTAAGAATATTTTTCGTATTATTTCCATATTATTTGGTTTTAATGCTGCTGATTACAGCTTATCCCTTGAAACACGTGTAGAGCATAACGAAATTGACTGTTTGCTGAGCAACGTCGGTATTTTAATATAGAATATATTTCGCCTTGGTATGCGTACCAATGGATAATTACATTTCAGATACCAGAACACAACCACATCACGTCCCTTGCCTACGAATATAGTTCCTGCTATTTTAGTGTATTTCTTTTAATTTTTTCTTCGCCTCAGCTTTTGAAAAAGGGTATTTTTGGGGTTTAAATGAAAGAAAAGACTTTAAAAAATAGAAAAAAACTCGACCAGAAGAGGTCATTTGACTGGGGTAAACTAGGTTAAATTTTCATTATTTGGAAGACCTCTAGTCTTTTGGGTAATGCTGTAGAAGTTTGCTGAACTGTCAACAAAAATTGAGACGTTTAAGTTTTCCAATTCTTTTGTATTTTATCAAGCTAAGGTTTAACTGTGAGTGAGTAAAGTCTCATAAAGAAAGCGTAGGAACATTTTTTTAATCTTTATACTTGTTATAAAGAACAAATAGGGGAAATAAATTGTGTGTCTGGTGGTCATGACGCTTTGTAATAATGTATAGCCTTTAACATTGAGCTGAACAACAAATTGTGGACAAATATGCAAAATTTAATTGATTTCATGCACACTTGTATTTTTTTTATCCCTTTTTGGTAATTTTTGGGCATATTTTGAAATTGACATCAGTTGTCAATTTCTTTAACTAAGGGGTTCCCCCGATTTCAACTTAAGAAGTGAATTCATACCTCCAATCCTTAAAAAGAAAATGAATCTTTAAGAGAAAATGGGGGAATTTTATAATAAGTATTCTTTAAAATTGAGGCGTCGTGCGGTCTCAGGAATAATGGAGATTGTTTTATATGGATAGGGGCCTGTACACCTAATGGCAAATATGGAGTTATCAATTGTAAATTTCCAGGTGCCAGAGGGTGGAGACAAATGCATGTGCACAGGCTTGCATACATGCTTGAACATCGTATTGTTAATATGTCGCATTTGTGCCACAACACGAAATGCATGAATGTCGATCATCTGGTGTTGGAGCCTCATGGCATCAACAACAGTAGACAGACATGTGTTTTGTGTGGTAGATGTCTGTGATATCCTACACTATTTTGGACATGCAGGATTATTTAAGGATGCCAGTTAATAATATTGGTACTGCAATAATTTTAACTTTGGTTGGGAATGGGGGGAGGGGATTATTTTTGTTTGATTTGTTTCTTTTCTTTTTCTTTATTTTTTTTTTAATTTGCATGATGTTATACATTCGAAAAATTCAGGTGGCCCCTGAAAAGGGCTTTTGTTGTTGGTTATTCTCCAGCTGGCGCAAGATGACATCTTCTTCTTACAGTAGTCTCAATAGATCTGTAGGGCAGGTGTAGTTTCGAGCTGATCTTTTTTGTACTCTGGTGTGTATTTCTGCAGTTCTTTGTATAACTTGTGTTCTTGTAGTTTCTCCACACTTTGCTGCAGTCGACGTTTTTTAAATTCTTGTCTTTTCTCGTATTTCTGCTTGTAGGTAAAAATCTTTATCCATCTTCTCCAAGAAAGTGTAACTGTGTTTACACAAGTTGATACCCCAAATGTTTACATTTTTGCTTAGCTGAAGTTCCAAGTTTGTTATTGTTTCTGTGTACACCGGATGACAGTCTGGCATTCATATTTCGTGCAAAGTTGACATTCTTTGACAGGTTAACACTGATGGCACGGTGTACTGCCTTATTAATATTTTGTTTGTAGAATTGTATAACTTCATATATGAGATGGCGCTTTCACTTAACTTCATTTTCAGTATCTCTTGTAACAGTAAAATGTCTTTTTATCCATTCGCAGGGCAGTAATAGTGTAGACTGACAAATACTTTGAACGCAGCCACCAGTACGAAGAATCAGTGCCATCACAGACAATAGAGTCCTGACCACATAGACTGCAGTCACCATCGTAGCATCTCAAGGTTGCCTCTAGAACTTCAGGTAAGCTTTTACATATCTTCTCGGTAATCTGTTGTATTTTTCCATAAGTCTGTCTACTACCATGGAACTTCTGCATTTCACATCCAGGCAAAATATTTTCTTCAGTTCCTGTTTCTCTTCTTTTGTTCTGGCTGGAAACATATCATGGCTGTACTGTGCTCTCATTTATGCCCTAAATTGT
The DNA here is from genome assembly GCA_002080025.1 of Modiolus philippinarum. Lineage (NCBI taxonomy): Eukaryota > Metazoa > Mollusca > Bivalvia > Mytilida > Modiolidae > Modiolus > Modiolus philippinarum. The sequence goes on from MJUU01028032.1 coordinate 15,947, forward strand.
GTCTGCCCCAGACGTACGTGGTCGGCCAGTCTGTTAACTTTTCACAATGGATGAAGAGCTCTTGTAGCATCCTCTATACCAGTAGCTGATCTCCCATCTCAATCTGTTGTGGCATATCTCACTAATACATTTTACAGGGCAAATTGGTTTCCTATTTCTTTTCCCATTGTGTATACTGACATGGGTGCAGCACGGTAAAGATTGGGAGTGCATTCTTCATGACCTCCTTGGCACTTGACTTCGAATCCTTGTCCTCGTAACCACTCTCCCTTCCAGCAAAATTGATTTCGTGAGACAGCTGATATAATATATTTCATGTCGGCGACTGTCTCAATGGTTAGGGACAATGCTTGCGATGCATTTAATCAAGGCTTTTTCCTGCTTGAAATGGTCTGACTGTTATATCTCCAATCAATTGCCACATCTGTCTGGTTGACTGGAGCACCTCTCTTTCTGTTTACTTCTTTTACTGTCTCTACTTTTTCTGCCATGTCTTTTACATTCAGATCTATAGTCATTCTACCAACTGTATTTGACATTCTGTTCATACTGGTACGACTGGCCATGGGTGGTGGACAATTCATCCTGGCCAGTATTTCCTGTGTCTTGGTATTACAAATTGGACAGTCTTGAAGTACAGTTGCTAGTGCCACATTAGTTGCTGCAGGATTAGGACCAGAACTGCTGTTTTGTACTTCTTCATATAACTTGAACGGTTCACTCTAGAAGGTAAAGTTAACACATCTCACTTGATAAGTCCAGCATACACCCCATTTTTTCTGTGTGCATGCCTCCAATTCAGGTTTGTCGCATGTCATGAACACCTCTCTGTGCCTCTTTATTACTGTATTCATCGTGTTTATTATTCCATTACTGTCCACAAATCTCATTCCTTTTAAAACAGTACTGTCTCCTTTTTTCAGGTTAGCAGGAGTAGCAGGAGTAGTAGGAGTACCGGAACGGAGTCTATACTTCCATTCATCAGTATCACTGTGGATGCTTGTTGTTACATGTGAGCTGTAGTCATGAAGCACCGGACTTGCATGTATGGTACTGGTACTGGAACTTTCATCGTCTGCAGTAACTGTTGATATACTTTGAGAACCCATCCATTTAGTGTTGTTCTTGGTGAATCTGCCAGCATGTGAAATCTTTCCTTTCTGTAGTCAAGTTACACCTTTGTTGAATGGTACACAACGTTTGGTAAACATACTTTTTAATAATATTGATTGACATATTTCATATTTACATATTTCATTGGGAAGGAAGGGATGTTAATTATATGTATTAACAAGAAATTAACAACTCCTGAAAAGAAATTGACTTCTTTGATTTCACAGTGTCCATATGTGCAAACAGGGTCCCTTTGTTTACATCAAACAAACAATGTCTGGTTCCTTATTATTATTGAATTGTGCATTGTTTTGGTTAATTGAATTGTTTTTTTCATTTTATTATGCATTGTTTTTTGAAATTAAGAAATTTTACATACATGAAAAAAGGAAATCCCTGTAAAAATGTACCCAGGGCATACGGACCATTTAAATAGCATCTGAAAGAGTTTATTTGTCCAATTTTTCAGTGAATTTCATTTATTTGTAAATATTTCTTCAGAAAAAAATCTCAAATTATCCCCAAAATTTAAAAAATAAACAATTCACAAAGTGTTTAATTTCAGAGTTGTACTGAATTATTCCAGGAAATGTTTGAAAATGGGGTATAGAACGTACATTTTATTAACATTATGATTGTATAAAAAAATGAGGCGAAGTACATCAAAATTAGATTTGCAATATATTTAGGAAATTTACTTGTATTTTTTTACGTTTTTTTGGTCAACGGTGTGAAAGTTACATGAAATTAAAAAAAAAATGTTCTAATTCTACCTGTAATTCAAACCAGAAAAAAGCAGTTTAAATGAATGTTTTGAAATAGTATTTTAGATTATTCACTCTTCCCTTCTGTGATTTTTATTTCATGAAGATGCATGAAACAACAAGAAAGTTACAGCCATTTTAGTGAGAGGGATCAGATCAGGAAAATGGAAGATTCAGGCTGACAAATTCCTGAAAAATCCAGAGTATGGGTGGTTGTGTTTGGTCGCAGATTTCAAGCCAATTAAAGTTCAAAATATAAAACATGTTTTATTTTGATGTGATATCATGTATGGAGTGGATAATAGATACTAGAACACAATTACGTCCGTTGCCTAGATAGAATATTTTTCGTATTATTTCCATATTATTTGATTCTAATGCTGCTGATGAAAGGTTACCCCTTGAAACACGTGTACAGCTAACGAATTTTACTGTTTGCTAGTATTTTAGTATAGAATATTGTTCGCCTTTGTAGCTGTACCAATGAATAACAACATTTCAGATACGATAACACAATTATCCCTTGCCTAGTCATTGTCCAAAAATATAGTTCCTAATATTTAAGCGTATTTCCTTTAATTTTTTTTTCTTCGCCTCTGCTTTTAAAAATGGTACTTTTGGTATTTAAATGAAAGAAGAGACTTTAAAATATAGAAAAAAAAAATAAGTTGAAAAAAAAAATCATCCACAAGAAGATTTTTGGCTGGGATCAAAAAGGTTAATTTTTTTTCATTATTTGGAAGACCTCTAGCTTTTTCGGTAATGGTGTACAAGTTTGCTGAACTGTAAAAAAAATCTAAACGTTTAATTTATCCAATTCTTTTGTATTTTATTACGCTAAGGTTTCACTGTGAGTGAGCCAAGTCTCGCGAAGAAAGCACAGTGCATTTTTTTAATCTCTATACTTGTTATTAAGAACAAATAGGGGAAGTAATTGTGTTCTCGTTCCTTCATGCATATTCATTTGAATTCCTTTAATTTGATAAGTGAACACCGATCACGTGGCATATCAATGTGAGGCTGCTATTCCCATGTTACACATTTTACCACATGTTAACGTGGCGGATTAATTTGTAAAAATATAGAATCCCAATGTACATGATGTACTTTCCTGTATTTTTTTTAGGTTAAAATGAAATTTTAAGAATTGAATGCATTATTTTGAAGTTTCATAGTGACTATGAAAGTGTTGACCGGGAGAACACTTTTAACATGAAGCGCTACCGCGCTTCATTAAAAATGTGCTTCGGTCAACACTTTAAAACCAAAATGAAACTTCAAAATAATGCATTCAATTCTTAATTACTAAAGAATATATGAGCAAAACCATCAAAAGTCGAAATCCGTATAAAATAATCTTCCAGTTTCAAGCCATTTAACCTAATTGATTATCTCGTCTTTCATCATATGGAATTTAGTAAGAATGGCTCAAACATAATTTTTATTAAATTCTTGTCAAACTCACTTGAATAATTTAAATGATTATATTATTGCTGCTTATGAATGATTATTCACTCAATGTTGGAGATACGATCAATGCGCGACAACTCTGAATCTCTATAGTGATAATCTGCAGTTTCAATCCAATCCACATATATTCAAGTCAATGTTAACAACCACGCCAATAATGCAGCGCCGCTTTATGATGGTGCAATTATCCCGAAATAATTTATCTCGTTTAACCTTGCCCCGACGCTAAACGACACACACACACACACACACACAAACCATCTGATGAACAACTCGACACAGAACTGCCTAGGCAGCTGATGAGCAAACTGATAATGATGTTAATTCGAACATTGTCTTGTGTATTTCACAATGAAAAAGCATTTTTGACAATAAATAGGCAAAAGAAGGGGAACGGGGAATGTGTCAAAGAGACAATGACCCAAAGGGGAGTACTGACAACTCAAAGCCACCATAAGATCTTCAATGAACGGTGAGGAAACCCCACACCCAACGGCAGGTCGGAGGTGGCCCCTAAATAAAGAGCAATCAAGTTCAGAGAAATAAACATCATCCTAGACTCCAATAGACATAAAGTGAACTAACTAGAAAACAGACAAGACACACAAAGGCTTAATAAATTTCCTGACTTAGGACAGGCGCAAACCTGCTGCGGTGGGGTTAAACTAGTTGTATTGGGCCCAAACCTTCCCCCTATAGCCAATGTGATAAATAGAAAAAAAAAACAATCGTAACAACAGTAAAATTCAGTTGGCAACAGGACTGAGTCAATTGTGGAAAATGAAACTGAAAGAACTAAATATACGGACATAAAAATGAAATCACAAGAGACTAGAGCAGTTAACTGACATGCCAGCTCCAGACCCATTACCAACTGACAAATTAAGTTATGAACCATCAGTATACAGCTTCCACCAAGAATCCTTCCTGTGAGGATTTAGCATATTGATTTTATGTTTATACTGGAATACATAACCCGTGTCCATGCAATACTAATTTTAGAAATTTAGAATGTGTTTAGTTAAAATGCAAAGACCGTATCAAAAAATCAATGTTAATACCAAAGAAGGCCATACGTAATGACTTGATGACAATACCGTAATTATAAAGACCACAAATAGAAATCGAAAATATACGACAACATATTAACTATCAAAAACGCTACGGTAATATGAAAAAGAAAGGAAATGGGGTAAATGTCAAGGAGACAACATCCCATATCCAGGTTAAAACGACCAAAAACAAAACATCTAGGGGTCACCATATGGTCTTCAACACAGTGAGGAACCTCACACCATATAGTAAGCCCTAAATGGCCCCGAAAAGGTAAATAAGTGAATAAATCAATGGAAACAAACCACATCCAATAACCCAAATATCAAGAAACTAAAATTTTATAAGAAGACAAGGACAATCAAATGGCCAACATATTCATTATATATACATGTGTATGTTACATTGATTGATCTATAAATTTGATATAAGTGTACGAAGTGGAAACAAATTGTTCAAAATTTGATCCGCACACAGTCTTGACTGTAACCAGGTGTAACCAAGCCGAAGGAAAAGTGGCATTTTTCTTAACTACACGGAATAACGGAAATTTCTTGATCTGTGAAGTAGGCCCACGGCCTATATACTCAGGTCTTCTCCATTCTGTGAGGGGCTTGGGTGGCCGAGTGGTTAAGGCAGTTCTACTGCCTATACAACCACTGCAGTCTATCACCACTGTGGTGTGACTTCGCGCTCCACTTTGTACATTACAAAAGAGGGTGCACTCTACTAACAATCGTAAGTTATATGGTATGTCGTTACCTGCCCAAGGTCGGTGGTTCTCTCCGGGCACTCTGGCTTCCTTCAAAACTAAAACTGACCGTCATGAGACAGCTGAAATATCGCTGAAAGTGCCGTTATGACGTTAAACCCCATATCAATCAATCAATCAATCAATTATGTGATTTTTTAGAAGTTAATAATACTTATCTTGTAATGCTTTTTTGAATCTGTCAGATTATCAAAGTAGTATATAGCGGCACTTCAGACCACTTTTTTATAGTGCATTCTTTGTTAAATATTTTAGGGCTGCTTCGTTTTTTACCTCCCGATTCCGGGTCCGGAAATCGTTTCCGTTCCGGAACCGAGAAGTGTCTGCCATATTTAGTATNATGTCGTTACCTGCCCAAGGTCGGTGGTTCTCTCCGGGCACTCTGGCTTCCTTCAAAACTAAAACTGACCGTCATGAGACAGCTGAAATATCGCTGAAAGTGACGTTAAACCCCATATCAATCAATCAATAAATCAATTATGTGATTTTTTTAGAAGTTAATAATACTTATCTTGTAATGCTTTTTTGAATCTGTCAGATTATCAATTTTAGTCTAGTTAATCAAGAGGTGTGTTAACATCAAATAATGTATGTGACAGAACTAAATATGATTCAGCACATTAAGAAGTTCATCACTAGTAATTAAAAGTTACTATGGTTATTTTACAAATTTTGACTTGGTTTGTATTAAATCAGCTGGGGTTTGTTTGATGTACAGTACTGTGTATGACCATATGAAGATCACATTTTTCTTTTTTTTTCAATTATCAAAGCAGGAAATGTTTCGCTGTCATTTTTATATAGTAAGCTAAAAAATGTTGTGTTTTGAATATGTAAAAAATCCGGATGTAAATAGAGACGCCTCGGGCTGATATGGGAGTCTCGGGATGATAGAAAAGGCCATGTCTTAATCTGTTTATTATATACTTCCAATTAGGAGTTATAACACACCCGGGCTGAAATAGCCATATCACCGGGCTGTAATGGATATTTCAGAACGAGGCGGTCTGATATGGCCATATATATGTATATGACATGGAGTTTTAACGTCCGACTATATTACATATGCAAAACAGAACATATCTTCGCTAAGTATGTAATAACTATGGATATCACCATGCCCAGGCTGATACTGGCTAGGCTATCACTCCTCTACAACAATCAGCCCGGCCTCTGCTGACACATCGGGCTGCTCGGGGACAAAGATGTGCGACTCAAAAATAAATTTATGAAAAACTTTCTGTTCCTCGACATTGACAAAGATGGACGACTTAAAGATAGAATTTATGAAAACCGGATAAATTCAACATTCCTATCGATAATTTGCCATTCATCTGTAGTAATATCCCTTCTGCTCCCGCATACGGCGTAAATGTTCATCAGCTGATCATCCTCCAAACAGGATTACTCCAGAAAACTACTACCCCAAGAGTATACTTGGCGGACCAATTGAAATTAACGTCAATTCTATGGTCGCCATTCACGGTGAGTAAGTCCCCCATTATAATGTAACAGTCTCGAAGCTCGCTTGCCCTAGCATGAAGTCGTTTCATCTAAGGTTATACGGGACTTTCGAGGTAGGAACTCTCTTGTAATTAAAGGCGGAAAAGGTCACCTCAAATACTAGTAAGAAGGAATTACTGGATTTTAACCTATTGAAATGCATAATACATGTAGATAACAAACTTTTAATGAAATTGAAGTGAAGCCTCGCGCAGGTTGGTTAATGCCGTTATGCGGTAAAACTGAGTTATGGCAGTTAAAAATTGAATATACTAAACAGGCACATTTCTTTCAAATTATTAACATACCATTAATTAGCGAATGTAATTTTTGTTTACTATTATCTATATGAGAATGCCTTCCTTTCTACCGGAATATAATTTGCATAGACTGGTTGCCATGGAAACAGATGCCCCCATAATGACGATAAACAATAGCCCATAGAAAACGGCCTGGCACACCCCGAAGATCTTAACAAATTCTTGATATATAGGGCTCTATTTTTTCGTTACACATTACTTTTGCCTAAACAAAGTGTTTCTTTAAATATATATGACTTTCTCATATATATTTGGCTAAAATAAAGACGTTGGTGCCACAGAATTTGAACTCCGCGGTTGGAAACTCGGCGATGTGGAACAAAGTTGGTCGTAAATCTCAAAGAAACAGCAGTTTTCGTACGCAGCAATAGTTGATGCACCATTGTGTCAATTTATATTAGAATCGATCAATGTTTACGGCCTGTGCCCAGGCATTTTTTGTGTGGTCTAACGTTAAAAGAACGTCAAATGGAATATTTAAAACCCAATTGCGATCCAGATTTGGGGATTACGTCCCTTGAAGAGTTTTGCTTGACATTGGAAAATATGTCAATGATAACATGTCAAACTTTTGCGATTAAGATCGGAGATCGAATGAAAACGGGATATTTACGTGCAGATCTACATGATGGATCTATATAGCTAGATGCCGTCGGACGAATCGGACGTTTTAATATCTATGTGACCATATCGGTTTCATATCTAGCACGTAGGACTTGATCTTTGTTCGGCCTGTCTATAGTTCTGTGGTTTGAGTTTTTGACTGTACTTACTAGACATTTAATTCATTAGTTTAAGAAATTGGACATCAGTAACGCGAAGGTGGTCAGTGTTAGTTGTCAGAAGAGGTAGTGGTGGGCACTGTCTCTCTTTAACACCTGCTTGGTTCAAAATGTTCTTATGCACCTTTATAAAACAATCATTAGAATTTAAATAGGGTCCACACCGGTCAAGGAGTGAACTAAATTTTATTGCAGGTTGTAGGTTTTTTTTAAATATATAAACTGTGTTTCATATATGTTGTATTTGCTTGATCTGTTGTGGATGTAACAGGCCTTCAAGTGGAATTGGGCTCAAAAAAAGGTCAGTTTTTCCTGAATAATAGGGAATTATAGGGGAAATGTCACCAAAAATAGGGCAAATATAGGGTTATTTTTTACTTGTTAATATTTTCTGTACCTGATATTTTAATTAAAATACATGTGCACAAAAAGCCCAAAATGTATAAATTCAGTATTTACAACAATGTAGGAAGAAGCTAATGTAAAAAAATAATAAATTTTGTATTATGTGATGTTCCATGCCGAGCGGAGCGAGGCTAAAATTTTTTTTAAAAGTATTTGTTATCGACGAAAAGTAAAGATGGAGTTCTACTCGAGCTGTAAAAATATATAGGGAAAGTGCCCATTCTAAGCCAAAATATAGGGTTTATAGGGCACTTTTAAAAAGATAGGGATTTTGTAGGAAATATAGGGCCGCTTGAAGGCCTGATGTAATTTGCAAAATAAAACTTTATTTGAAATGTATCAAATATTTTCTTGAGGGAGGATGTATTTTCCATGTAGGACAGAGTTTTGTGTTACTTTTTTGTCATCTAGATTCTTGCGTTCTCAAGCCAGATATTTTTTTTTCTTTTTTTATTTCATAGGGTCTATATTTATATATATATATCTTTTTACTGGATATAATGTGGGCTAGATTATAATTTTCTCACTCCAAATGCTTCTCAGATTTTTTTTTCTTTTTGGTAAACAAATATGTATTTGAAAAAAATCTAAAGGTCCCTTGCCCAGAAAAAAACACAAATGCTTAAATCCAGTGCAGGGATCAAAAGGTTATAAATTCTTTTATATTGCCATAAAACTCGTCTGTACTTTACTGACTAAAATAAATTCTAAAAAAGTCTATCAGATTGGATAACTCAACTGTGGTGGTCACAAATATGGGATAAAACCCTGTAAATAAAAATGCCCCACCAAATGCTGCGGTGTCAATGACTTAAACATCAAGTCAACACTGTTAAACTTGTCTTAAAGGCCTATGCCCACCAACCCTGAATTCGATGCTGTCCACAGAAGACAATGATGACAACCCCATACATAAACTCTCAGTCATAAAACATTGTAAAAATGATAGGAAAAGATGTTAGTTAACTTAATTTGTAGTCTTAATTTTTTGTGTTTGTGAATCCAAAGTTCATCTCTAATTATTTTTGTAGAAATATCTGGCAATTTTATTGTGAGAGCATAAATTTTACTGTAAACACCATTTGGAGAAATATTATTAGCCGTCACAAGGGTACATCCATTCCTGACCTCTGTTATTCCCTAAAAATGTGGTGAATGACATGGACCACATGCACTTGACTTGGATAAAGATAAACTACCATATACATGTAGCATCAAAGTTCCCCATAGTTTCAACTTGTTGACACGGTCTTGGCTTAAACGCTACATATAGGTCTTCATTCCGCAATTTTCTTTGCAGGCAAGACAAGTGGCATGATAGAATGCAGTAAAAATGAATAAAAACATGTAGTTTTTTGTTATTATAGGAGGAAATATACAATATAGTACTTCAGGTAGTACAGCAGGATTTCAGCATTTTTGAATTTATTTTTATATTTTCACAATCAAAATATAGAAACAAACATGCATGTATTTTTTTTCATTTTGCACATGTCTTATATAAATTTTGTTTTTACATGTAAACGCTTTAGAAAAGTATTTGCATTTCTAAAATTTGGATGGTATTTGTATACTAAAATTATTTCAAATGAAAATTAAAACAAGGTTGGTAATCACAAGATTTTAATTTTGTGAAATAAGAAAATTAAATTGATGACCCCACTGTTCTTTCTGTTTTTAGAAATTAAGTTCAATACAAAGGCCAGCAATATTTAAATTAATCTTAATTCTATCTGCATCAGATGTAACTTAAATAATATGGAAAATAGATCTCTAACTTTACGACAAAAATTCCTTATTTTTAGAAACGATTGTTGGCTTATATAACAAGTGACTCCAGTTTTTGTTTTTGCATTCTCTTACAACAGATTATTACTTGGCAATAACTCTCACTTTTTGAACCAGCCCCTGTACCACCTCGGGACAATTATATTAAAAATATATAAAAGACAGAGAAGTAATTCTAACTGTGCGGGGCCACTAGGCTATCTGCCCACTTTGCACCAGCAAGTAGTTTATTTATTGCCTAGGGAGGGAATCGAACCCTCGTACACAGTTATAAAGAAAGAAGATATATACAATTTCGCTGTACCCTGTATAGATCTAGAGACGGTAAATATAAGTTTTTCCTGTACGTGTTTTTCCCAAATTGTATTGCCAATATAATATATCAAAATTGAAATAGGACTTTCGATAATAGGAACTCTCGTGTAATTGAAGGCGGAAACAATCGCCTCGGATACCAGTTAAAAGGAATATTGGATTTCTAAACCTATTGACAATTCTTTAAAAAAAAATTCACTTGAAGCGCCACAAAACGATTAAACATAAATCACCCTTAGCTCAACAGTGCTCATTAATTAGTGATTCCTCTAAATGTATTGATTTTTTACATATAAAAATAGATCTGTTATCGGAATGAACACGATTCAAAAGTCCCGTATTCTATATCACTTTTTTTTAACCACTTTTCAACCTTTAGACAGTTGATATTCAAAACATAAAAGTCAAAGAAGTACTTTTACTGTGTGGGGCCACTAGGCTATCTGCCCACTTTGCACCAGCATGTTCTTAATAAATCGCCTAGGGAGGGAATCGAACCCTCGTACACAGTAAAATAAGGAAAAATATTAATTAAAGAAATTTAAGTTTAGTTTTCGGTATATACAGTGGACTGAGGGTTACGTTATTATATTCTGCTGAAGTGAAATATCCAGGTAAATCCTGCAATTTGATTGGTTAGCTTGACAGGGGATATGAGACCGTATCCCCGTGGTAGCAAAATCACAATTTTTAAACGTCTTTAAAAAGACAAATGTAGCACTTCTACCAGAATATAAAAGTTATTCGGGCTTCACAGGGGATACGGGTTCATATTCCCTGTCTGTGCCCTATATCCCCTTCGCCTGACGGCTCAGGGGATATATAACACAGACAGGGAATATGAACCCGTATCCCCTGTGAAGCTTCCCGAATAACATATAGTATCTAGGATTTGCGTTGTCATTTTTTGGGAATCAGGATGGAAAATTTTATTATCTCGGAAATATGGGATTCTCAGTTATATCCTTGGGATTCCGGGATCATACCCCCCCCCCCCTTACCCACCCTCAGTGTATGCCTGGTCATGGCCATGGAAAAGGGGGGTACACATGTAAGAGGTTGGGGTTAACAAACACCATGTATCACTTCTTAAAATGGACTAACATCCATTAATGTAACAATGACGTGCAATATAAAGTTTCCATTTAAAGTTAAAACTTGCATAAAGCCAAAGGTGTATAAAGTTTGACGACTTCCATATTCAATGTCGAAACGAAAGTTTTTAACCGTTATACCTACACATCCCGCAGAAACCTGTGTGACAATGTCTCCTAAAACGCCTTTAAGGATGTTCGTTGGTCAATTTTGAAATAACAAGAATTTCAATTAAATGTATTTTTTTTTGTTAGAAAATTGAAAAAGAAAAAATAAAGCCGAAAAAATTGATAGGTTACCGATGTAATTTTTGAGATAGAAGTGTTTCAAAAAATGGCGGGAAACTGAACTCCTCTGCATTTTTCATAGGTTTAATATGAGCAATGTTTATCCAATAATGGATGTGACAAAATAACACCAGTTGAATAAAATTTTGTCAGAATGCTTCCCAAGATGTATAAAATGAAATTCATGAAAAAAAATTAGGGGGTCACCGAGCAAAATTTTACTAAGCTTTTGAATGGATGAAACCAGAGAAGTCCGAAAATCTGACAGAAATACATAAACATGACCAGCGAACATCCTTAACTCTTACCTCCGATTTTTCGTGATTCTTTCTGTATTATCCTGCTTAAAGAGGATACCTTTGTCTGGATCATCGTGATCTGACTTAATTCCATTGTTTACAAAAACAAAGCTTCTCGAAGACGATGATTTCCAAATATGGGCATATGTAGGAGGAGTCTGTTTATCGATGTTTCCACAAAATATCAATTTTCTGACATGATTCTTGATAGTCCCTCACGGACGACCATCACAGTCATATTTTAAATCATAATAATGATGATTTATACTGATACAGGACCGTGAATAAATAAAACGGAAGGTTCCTGCCATTTTGACTTATGCATATTCATTAGAATAAGGGGACATAACTAGAAAAAGATTTTCTTCAACTTTTAGCGCGAAAAAGGCATTAACTTACCTGCGCATATTTTTTCCTACGTGACAATTCTTTCATTGAATTTTATAATCAATAAATAACTAAATACCGAAGTTCCTGTGAATTTACTTTCTGCATATGCGCATTTCGACAAATTATGTCTCATCAGTGCAGATAAATTCTAAACGTTTGGAAGACCATAAACTCAAAGATGTTTGAAAACTGATAGAGAACAAATAACAAATATGATCTAAATGTGGAGCCAAAATCAGCTAAGGACAGAGCTTTGCGTGAGGGAAATACTCCTGAGATTTCAATAAAATTTACAAAAATTTAGATATTGTAAGGTTCCAAAAATAATCGGCTTTCGGGTCAGCACCGAAGTACTGACTACTGGGCTGGTGAATACCCTCGGGGACTAACAGTCCACCAGCAGTGGCATCGACCCAGTGGAAACAAATAACTAAATACCGAAGTTACTGTGAATTTACTTTCTGCATATGCGCATTTCGACAAACAATTGATGAAAAAGGAGCCTATAGCACTACAATAGATTAAATATAAATCACCCTTAGCTCAACAGTGTTCATTAATAAGTGATTCCCTCTCTATGTATTGAAGCGTTGATTTTTTTCCCTTTAGTAATTAAACTTTTTCCGGTTAGATCACGACTCAAAAGTCCCGTAATACGTCTTCCTGGTTACGATTTAACTTTGGACATATCATTCCTTGCATGATGGATTATGCAAGCAGAGTAGGAGACGCTTAACTGTCGACGAACTCTATCTCACTCTTCGAGGAATTCTTGTGAACCTGTCCACTTTATTTATTAAAATTGTATGACTGTGTAAAATGAATTCTGAGACTTGGATATCCATTAGCGGATCCAAGGGAAGATACGGGGGTTTGAACCCCCCTTTTTGGACAATCATGTATTTTTTAATGAATATCCTGATTCTTTACTAAGAAATATCTAAAAAATTCATTTCATTTCTAAACTGGAACCCCCTTTTCAAATTCCCTGGGTTCGCGCCTGGCGTCTGATATCGGTAGACTACAGTTCTTATATTTTAAATACATAGCTTATTAAAAACTTTATTCAAATATTTATGACCCATATTCGGGTTGTAGTATATCACACAAGAACAATAACATAAGATAAAATAAATGAATTAATGTTTACAATATAAAACAGTTATTTGTCTCCTCTCCTCAGTTCTAATAACTGTTGCAAAAAAAATTGTTCAGAGGTTGACGGATTAAGTATAATAGTCAACTCTTTTAACTGATTCAGGGAATTAAAATTTAGCTGAGTTTTCATATAATATTCTAAAAGTTGCTTTCTACAAGATTGATTAATTGCATAATTAAAGAAGAAATGTTCTTCATTTTCCATATGGCAGAATCAGGGGTACTTTACTAATTTGCATAGCGGCCATCTTGTAACTCTTGCTTGTCGGCCATGTTTAGTTGAAATGCATAGGGGAGATA
>MJUU01028034.1:7410-21600 GCA_002080025.1 Modiolus philippinarum
CTGAAAGAGGTAATACGTAGTTTATCAACCCAGTCTAAAATATCAAAGTTAGTTAACGGTTCAAGCGTCTGCCGTAGGCACTTTTTTTGCATGACGTAGGGTCTGCGTACGCTGTCTACTTGTAGTCCTTTGCCCTGGCGTTCAATTTGTAGTCCATTACCCATTAAACCGGCCAGCAATAGCACTGCCAAACTGGCTAACATACCAAGGAATCCACCGGTCTGTTGTCTTTTTGTGATTCTAAGACCAGTTCCTGATTTCTGTTTGAGTGCTGACTGCAATTGCTCTTTCTGTGTTTTTGTTAGGTGGTCAACGTAGGGTTTGTGTAAAAGTGTGGTTATTTTGTTGTGTGGTACGTCTGCTGTTAAACCGCTACCAAGTACCTTTATCACCCCGGTTTCAGCTAGAGCGGAGGCCGCTCCGATGCCAAGGGCAGGTAATAGTTTGGATGCCACTGTCTTTATGACCGGAAGTGCAAGTTTAGCAAGTGCTCCAAGAAAACCTAAGTTTTGTGATTGTTTTGTCATTTGTGTCTTTGAAATTCTTATGTGAACCCCAGTACCAGAGGCCTTTGCTTTCTGTATTTTATTTATTTGTGTTTGTGTTAGCGCCATAGGAAAGTCCCCTGTTAATTGGTTGTTTGTTAGTCTTAATGTTAAACAAGATATGTTTTTGTATGCTTTAGCTAAGTTCTTTCTCTGACCTTCGGATAAACCAAGATTATTGTTAACGTATTTACTCATTTTTAATAACCTAGATAATTACTATATCATTTCCAATTGTGTCTAAAATTATATCTTCTTCGTTCAGTACAAGGGTAAAGATCCGATATGCAGCAGCTGGAGGTATGTTCAGTCTGTAATATAAAGTCAGGGATGTGTTCTCCATACTCATTGTTTCATCTATGTAAGACAAATCAAAATAAATTAATCCGTATAGAGAACTAAAGTTAGTAAAGGTAAGCATGTTCCCTGTATCATAGTCGTTGCTTGCGTTAGGCTTAAAATTACAGGCATCCCTGAAGATTCTGCTGATTTGAGTCGAGCTATATCCCGTTTCCGGGTAAAACGTGCCGGCGCCAACCTCTAATCTAGCTGTCAGGAGGGTACAATTTGAGTTTGCTGCATTTACTTTGAAAGTGTCGAGTAACAGAGGATTTTGGAGTTGATCATTATTCTTCCCGTTTCTTTGTAAGAATATGATAACGTGTTTTGGGTGTTTTATTCCTGTTGTGATTCGATACGACCCTTCAACAGATTGACCCGAGATACTAGTGTGAATGCATTCTCTTAGGTATGTCCATCGCCTCGGTTTCATGTAATTCTGAAGTACGGTCGACAGACGGACAGAATTCAGTTTTAGTCTGGGGATCCAAAGTTCAAAGTGTGTAATTACAACTCCACCGTCATCAGCACCATCGGCCTTGAACAGCAAGTAATTGTCGTTGTTTATTTCTACGGTTATTCCCATCTGTGCTGGGGGTAAAAGATTTTGTTCTAGTGATTGGAAGAATGAAAATCTGTTCAGTGGTATTTCTGCTGTTACCTGAATTGCCATCAGTAGTTGCAACATTATCCGGGTAAATAAAGCTGTTTTGCCTAGACTACTCACATATCCGTCTGAAAGTGTGAGTAGTGATTTGACGTGATTTGCAAGTGATAGGTTGTTGCAGTCGTACACTATTTTTCCATTTTGTCTGACTGTCATTTGACTGAGAAAATTGGTTACATCTGAAATAACAGATACTGTGTCATTATCTGGTGCTGTTCCGTCAGCTAGTTTATCCACTTTGAACTTGATAAAAAATACCCATTGTACCAGTCATAAAACGAAGCCCTATCATTTATACTAAATTTATAATCCGTTTTGACTTGTGCTTGTCCATTCGGGGGAGTTCTTATGGGAGTGTCTAGTAAAAAGTTACAATACTCATATCGATCGCAGAACTGTGTTCCTCTTAACATTTTTTTATTACTAAATTATTATTTTCTTTCTTATATAAAAATATGACAGAGTTTAGAAGTCGTGCCTTGGACAGCTTAGAGCAAGATTTATGTTCAGAAGTTCGGACATGTGTTCAGAAACTAGAAAAAAACAAACGGACAGCTAACATTGTGTCATCTGCGCTTACAATTTGTACTAGTTTAAATATTTTAACGGTTGGCTCTGCAGTCGGTATTTCGGCCTCGGGTATTGGCGTAATGGCTGGTGCTCCGTTGAGTTCGTTGGCTATGATAAATTCTATTACTATTCTTATTTTAAATGCGTTTTCCAACAAAAAGAAAAAACGACAAAAACAATTGGAGAAAAGACTTGCTTTGGCAAGAGAGTTTGAGTTTAAGGTTGCAAACGAAATAAGTCAGGCTTTAAAAGATGAGAAAATTTCCGAAGAAGAATTTGAAGATATTTTAAATAATATGAGTACTTTTTACAAGGAAAAACAAAAAAATAGGTGAGATCAAAACTCCGCCGGAAAACGATAAAGAAAGTTCAAAATTTATTACTTAATTACCCGCACGTTTCTTGTTATATACTACTTTTTTACTTCTGGAGTGCTTTAAAGGAAAGTTTTAACCGTTGTAGAAACAAAAATCGTAAACACGTTTTTTGTCACATGCTCCTGGATAGTAGTTAATATGGGAAAAATCCGTAGGTTTTCAAAAAAAGTGTTTTTGAAAACCTACGGATTTTTCCCTTATTAACGACTGGTCTTTCCTTCGAATAATAATATTTGCATGTATTAAAGAAGATAATACCATTCAAAATGTCAAAGGAAACCCGATAACTTCCGAAAAATTAGTAGTGCTCAGAAATCGGATTGTTGTTTCCACTTAAAGTGGTCAAAATAGAGGACAAATATTAAACTTTTTTTCATTCGATATCTGATGGGAATTGTATTCGAGTTCCTCTACATTAGCTTCGGTCCGAACTGACATTCAAGATTGTTTTTTTTTTCTCTCAATACATGTACTGGAACGATCCTTTTAACTGTCTACGACCTTAGAATAACAATTGCTGCTGAGTTGCTACCGGACACCCCGCAATGGAAGGGGAAGTTTGGCATGCCATAAAATGGGTTTAACCCAATATTTCTTTAGAGATGCCTGTACCAAATCAGGAACATTGTGGCCGACAATTTTTCCGTTTTTTCCACCTAATTTGTCTTTTTGTCTTACGGACTTCGGCCTTGACAACTCTGTTCGTTAATTTTGTTATTACCCCCATCTTCTACCACCTTCTGGCAGTGCATTAGTGTAATATAACAAGCTCTCAAAGCCAAAAGGATAAAAAAGGGATAAGAGATGGCCAAAAGTTTAATTTAATTTTATGAATTTATTAACTTTAACAATGAAGGGATATGATGTATATGCAAATGAGACAGTCTCTACAAATACATAGTAATAATAAGCAATGCAACACCGCTTTTACTGTTGTTCTTCATCTTGAAGTCACCATGAGGCCTTCAACAATGAGTTTTACTCATATCTCATAACAAGCTCAAGACGGCCCCTAGCACTGGTTTGAGCGGAATTCATTGCTAATTGTCGAGCAATGCTACATCCATGCTTTTTTGCCTAATGATCCATGGATGCCGGATCGTCAACAAACATAAACATATCTGGCAAAGTGTTCTTACAATCGCTGTCATCCATTGCCCGACAAAAAAGCGATAGAAGACAATAACAACATAAAAATGATCTGGTAGCAAATTTAAACTCACAATGTTCCAAATTGTAGTTATTGTTGAGAATGAAGGAATCGTTTTATCTTTGCGAAATCGGATTTTCGATTATCTATTCAAAAGCTTGTAAGTACTATTTCATGCTTCATGTAAAGGCTTATCATCATACAAAATTTCATACCTATAGCTTTCAACATGATTGTTTGGTGAAACTCTAAAATTAAGTGATGCTTAACTTTTGGTTTACTGTATATATTACTTCTGCTGTCATGTCAACAAAGTAGCGGGGTCGATTATGCGAATGCGTTGTTATCTGAGCTGTTAAAAAATGAGTCGTGTCTCCTTAGTTGACATATTCTGCAGTCACAATGACGAATCGTAGAAAAGAATTCAGTACCGGTGAGGCAAAGGTTATAGCATAGGTAAGTGATAATATGAGCCAAAGATTTCTTCTGTCCTTATCGAACCTACCCATGTTTTGTCAAAAATATCCCCGAAAGGGTCGGCTTCGGAAGTATATCAGCCGATCCGACCTACAGCTTTTGCGGGTCATGAAAATCTTTGCATGATATAAAATTTGTTTTTAGTTATCAAATACCCATACAATTGAGCGAGAGAACTCTAAAGAGAGGTTTGAATATTTATGTTATATAAAGGTTGAAATAGTTGAAAGGATAATAATCTGGAATGTGAACCGTTTCGATCGACGGCTTTGGTGCAAATCGAAGCTTCATTTAAGTGTTAATTTACACCATTTCTTTTGAAATATCTGAACGAAGTCAGGACCATTGCGGTCGACATTTTTTCCTGTGGTTTTATCATCTGCTTTGGCCTTTTGCCTCTTGGACTTTGGCTCATATTAACCCCGGCGAGATTCAAATTATACTTTGCAATGGCAGCAAAATTCACAATTGGAGACGGCTGTCGAGCACTGGTTTTCTCATGTCATCAGGACCAGCAAGTCATCAGAAGCCATACGTTTTAGTGATCTTCACATATAACATAAAATGTCCAACGAGGTTTAAAAATGCCAGGTTTTTGTTAAAAATGTGAAAGAAGTGACTAGGTGGTTTTACACAAAAAGGAAGAAACACTGATACCGTATGAGAACAACATCGAATATTGGTACTAGGACTTGAACCATCAACGAAGAAAAAGCATTTAATTGTTACCGTACAGTTAATTGGTACTAACTAAGCTAGTACCAATTTTACCGTGCGGTAGAGGTTTTTCTCCATTTACGGTACCAGTCCTAGTACAAATATCTGGTGTTTTTCTTATACACAATGGTATTCATCACGGCCATTGTTCATGGTCGATTTATTATATAACAAGTTTTCCAATTGTACTTTGAAAGACATAAAAAAATGCGCTCATTAAGTTGCTTACTTATTAAATTCGAACAGAATGTATGTAAAGGCATGCGATTTAAGTCATTAGCTGTTTATCGTATCCGGCGCTTGAAAACATATATGAATTAATATAAGAAAGATAACAGGAAACACCTACAATGGCCGTAAACCACAATCACATGCCACAATCCACCAGGGAACCGCACGAGAAAAGCAATAAAATGACAAAAGACAAACATGGACAACGATAGGAACTCGAGATAGCCGGACTTGGTACCGGCACTAGCAAGAGCTACCATGAAGTCTAAAATGTCCAGTATACCAGTATTTGTTGGTCCTCTTGTTGTAAAACCATTGACAAACGTTCAAGAAAATACGTCTAAAAATATTGTGTTTGTTTGTAAGAAACAAACTTTAGACTGTCTTGTTAAGGAGATGGTTATCGACAGTTAATCCAGCAATCCTGTTTATACTAAAACTACAACATCTAGTGACAAGATAATTACAAATCATACTTTTGTGTTAGCATCCTTTGGTATTAAAGTGGACAAAGAAAACAGGTACATGTATCTTCCTAATATTTACTGGGTACTTAAGCTTCACAAGAATCCCTATAAACAGAGATTCATTGCAGGATCTGCCAGATGCACCACTGCCCCTAACTAAACTCCTTACTACTCTATTGACTGCAGTTAGAGATGGTCTGAAAATCTACTGCGATAAATCCTCTTCTACAAACGACGTGAATAAGATGTGGATTCTTAAAAATTCCAAAGATCTCCTTGAATAGTTCTCCTCAAACAGTCTCGCATAATGCAATATAATTCAAACGTTTGATTTTTCTCCCCTTTCACAACCTTTCTTAATAACAAACTGATACATCAATGTTTCTGGTGTTAAAAAAAGAAGAACGCAGGTTTTCCTTTTAGGTTAAAGGAAGAGATAAAAGTTTTTGTTAAGAACCATAGTGAGCCAAACAAGAAAAGCAATGAAAGTGTCGTCATAAAGATGCTTGACTATCTAATCAAGTGAACTTGAAATTAAAAAAAAAACAAATGATATACCCACTTCTGCTTCATACATTGACCTTTTAATATACATTGATGAACATGACCATCTGAAATCGAGATTATATGACAAACGTGATGATTTTGACTTCCGATTGTGAATTTTCCCCTTCTTAGTAACAATTTACCTACCTCCCCGGAATATGGAGTGCGTATTTCACAATTAATTCGTTACTGTATTTCATACAGTGACTTTGTTGAAAGAGCAAAAGCACTACTGTCACAAAAGTTGCTGAGTCAGGGATATTTTCAGCCGTTGTTACTGTCGTCCCTTCAGAAATTATATGGCCGTCAATACGACATCATAGATAGATATGAAATGTCGGTGTCATAAATGAAAAGTGACATTTTCAATAGATTCACGTTTTCCGGGATTTGAAATTACGGATTCTGACTTTAACATGGGTTGCGTACATGATAGTGTGTGCTGTATACAGACCTCACCCTACTCTGGCACCTGGTGTCAATCTGTTTTTAGGAGCTCGCACTGTAAGTGCTTTAGTTTTGAGAGTTGTATTAAATTTTGTAGTGTTTTGAGTGTTTTGTGGATGTGTAGCGTCTTAGATCTTACGTAATCTTGTGTTCTTATGGACTTTAATTTATGTAATCTTGTTCTTTGTTCCTTCGGTATTCAACTGCCGTTGTTTTACTGTTGTATTCGACATCGACGAGTAAATCTTTCATCTAAGTAAATTTGTAATATTTTGAATTAATCTTGCAAAGCTGTAATTCAATATTCTTTATTCTGAAAAATTTCCATTACAGTCCGAAAAGTTTCAGTTGACGTTTTTTTTCCATACGAATTTTATGTTACGCAACAATAAGTTTACCTACGTGTAATTGTATTATAGTTGTCGTAATCGAATATTTTAATTACAAAAAGTCGCGTAGAATAAATGTTACAAAACAAGATATTTTGGAAACCAACTTTCAAGAAATCACTGCTATTAGATGTTATAGTGTCATATTTATCAATATTTAATGGTAAACCAATATCCATCTCGCTTCTTGAATATATTTTCAGTAGCTATTTTTAGTTAATAGGAATAATTAATTTTTCTTCGACATAGCAACACAAGACATATCTGGTATGTTATGACGCATTTTTTCACATTTACTGTATATCATTTGTCTTTTTCATTCACAAAGATGTACAGTATAAAGCAATATTAAAACTGTTTAAGTAAAAAGTTTTTTTCAAGATTTTTTTGTTTTGTAATTGTAAAGATGTTATTAGATTGATTTTATTCTTAAAAGAAACAAACAATTACATCATCATGTATTACATTGAATGGGTCGATAGTGTAGTAGAAACGACCATTTCAATCGTTAACTAGAAAACACGAGGGGACTTTATAAACATAAGTAGATGATATAAATCGGAGAATGGTTTTTATGAAATAAAAACGTAACGCTAGGCTATGGAATAGCCTTGGATAGAAAATTGCGTGTTTGATTGAAAAGGGTGTGGTTGCTCATGATGTATTTGCACATTCAAATCAATACTTGAAGTAAGCCTTTCTCGGTACTTCTTTGTAAATTCTTCTATTGGTTTGCGCATGTGACAAAAGAGGTGAAGAATACCCTATATAGTCACTAAATCAAAAGAAATGAAAGTAATATTTCTCCAACAACTGAATACCATATGCCATCTTCAAACTGGGTGAAAAATCATCAATAATATCATCATGATAATGAAATAAAGTCTATTGATGCAAATGTAGAACACGAGGGGACTTTATAAACATAAGTAGGTGATATAAATCGATTCAGTCATTGATTCGATCAACTTTCCCATTTTGCGACCTTTAAATCGGTGTTTTTGTATATTATTGATTATTTCACAATACCTTATCTTTATTTTTAACTTCTGGTTTTACATTTATACATTAGCGTTCTTATTCTTTTAATCATATCTATATTTATAAATCTGGCTAAGCGATTTTTAACTTCTGGTTTTAAATTTAAACATTACTGTTCTTATTCTTTTTATCATATCTATATTTATAAATCTAGCTAAGCGATATTGCAATACCAATCAGATCATCCTCTACAAACCTGTTCCCAGTACCACCTATGGTAAATGTTTATAATACGTTTCAACTTCCACAAGGAAACAGAAAAATTANACCCCGCCCCGTTTTATCAGGACGAAACTGGACGCCATTTTGATTTTCGATAATATGAAATTCCTATTGGTCAGTAGTCTTCTGGGCATGCGTTCTCCTCACTACGCAAGCGCACTCCTCACTTTCCCCCAAGAACTATCTATATAGCTTGGCTATTCCATAGCCTAGCTAATTTTTTGGTACATAATAAATAGATGGTGAACACATAATACTGATATTGGTGAAAAGGAAGGAATCCATTGCGGGAACCAGTTTGTTTACCCAAATAACTGAATGATGTATCAACTTTGGACTTAACTTTCTATATGATGAGATGTCAATAGACTTTTGTGATGCACAAACATGTAAATAAACAATATTAAAAAGCTCTGATACAAATTTTTTGTGAAGTTTTTTAAACGTTTATTCCTCATTTTCTGCGGACAAAAATAACTAAATACCGCAGTTACTGTGAATCTATTTTCTGCATTTGCGCATTTCGACAACTTATGTCTCTTCAGTGCAGATAAAATCTAAACGTTTGGAAGACCATAGACTCAAAGATTTTAAAAACTGAGAGAGTACAAATAACCAATAAGATCTAAATGTAAAGCCAAAATCAGCTAAGGACAGAGCTTTGCATAAGGGAGATACGGGACATGTACCATTGTGTCAACAGATTAAATGGAATACGATCAAAGGTATACTTGCTCGGTATTTTTTGTTAAAATAAAGAAACAAGCTGTCTGATGCAAAAAGTTCTATCAACACACTGTGGTGTTAAAACAATGGCGCGACCTCGCGCGTGTATCCTTGTCAAAGGGCGTGGTGAGACAATATGGAGGATGGACAATTTTGATTTTGAAACGAACTGACCGTACCGGTGTTTTCAAGTTCCATCGATTTAAGTTTGAAGCGTGCACAAAAGTGACATTGGCCCATTTAAAAGCTGAAGACAACTACATAATTCACTTCTGTAGAAAGCTGCAGCTATTGGATGGAATAAAAACACATCTGATGCTCTTTTGTTGACCGACAATATGACTTTAAACAGTTTAACTGGAGTTAAAATCTTTATACAACAACAAACAAATGGAATAAGCAAACACATTTGGGTGATTTCAAGAGTAATTAAGAGGTGATTTCCATTCACATATTAAATCATGAAATCTAGTAAAATAAATAAAATACTAAAAAAAAAAACGTTACTGATATGTTACTATGGCAATGGAAAATTAATTCCTTCATTGTTCGGCTCATGCATGACAACTCTGTTCTGTAATTTTGATATTACCGCCCCCATATACTGTTCAGAGAATGACTAATCTTTACGGCGAGATTTACTACCGACACTGAGCGGTGTAGCTGAAGTATAGGTTTTTTTACAATCACAGTTTATTTTGTAGATACTTTTACAATTTTATCTTCAAATATGAGGCGAGCTTTTACGGTTCATGTGTAATACTTCAACCAGAACGACTTTCTCCTCAAATTACTTCTTAGCCTCTGTATACAGTACGAATCTGGAACTCATTGTCTGATCAAGTTAAACATATGAAATCTGTACCAATTAAAAGCTTATTTCAAAAGTAAAGTTGTCAAAAACCTTTATATTATTAGCATGGTTCTATAGAATTTGACAGATACTTCACTCTAAATAAGTGTATGTGAGAACATGAAAATCCCTTTCTTCGTGAATAAGTACGAGCGTTATCGAGTACTTATTACGAAGATGGGGATAATCATGTTCTTATATATTTAGAATATTGTTAAGTACTCAAGAAATAATTACAATAATCCAACATTTTAGATACTCTATAGATAGACTAATTTAGCCCAATTTGACTTCATCCATGCATGCAATAATTTGATTAATTAAGATCTATAGAAAACTGTGAAGGTGATAAAACGGGTGTTATAAATGTAATTACATAGAGTTATTCATTATGGAGTAGGAAGGTTTAGAGCTTACAGAATTTAAAAGAGATGATTGAGATATACTGACTTATAGTTTTATACTATTATGGAACCTGAGGCTTTAAATGTACTACAATGGGTATGTATTTTTTCATTTTTATATATTTTTTTAGTTGGTATGTGGGCTGATTTCCCGATTTGATCATCAAAAAAATCCTGATGACAAGGACATTTGTGTACATATTACGTTTTTTTAGTTATTCTTCACAAAATTTTTAAAATATTTCCAAAAAGGTGGTTTGAAACCCAAAACACCATTTCTATCCTCCAATGCTTCATACTTGCTTTTTTTTTATTAAAGTATTGATTACACCCCCTTAATCTATTATTGCTGTGTGTTTATCTGAATTATACTGAATAGTCATATTATTGTTTGAAAATATTATTATAATACTGGCTTTTGAGTGAATGACTATAGATAATTGCTTTACAATCTAAATGAAATGCATCAAGTAGTTTTAAGCTATTGACCCTAACATGTAAAATACAATAGATAATCCTTCACAAATAAGACAGCTGAAATCTTGTTATCTGATTGGTCGAGAGTACTTAGCTACATTTTAAATTAAGAATGAAATGCAGCAATTTGAATAGTGATAATCTTATACATTCCTCACTTTGTCTAGGTGGACAAGTAGAAACGGTAATACATTTTATTTTACAATGCACACGATATGATGAAATCAGGTTAAGATTTTTACTGTCTCTTCAAATTCCAAAAACTATCACTACAAATCTACTTCTGTTCAGTCCCAACGATTTAACACTGGAGCAAAACAAGATGATATTTAATAAGTGCAAAGTTATGTTTTAACTAGTAAAAGATTTTCTTCTTGATATTTCTTCAATTCTTTCTTTCTTTCTCAATTTATTTATTTAACTATTAATTGTTTATTTATTTATTTATTTATTTAGGTGTTATATTTATTAAAGTATTTATTTACTTATTTTATTTTTGTATTTTCCAATGCACTTACTTGCCCGTTGTCACTTCTTATCCCTATTTCCATTTTTTATATATTGCACTATTACTGATTTTTTTGTAATGAAATTTCATGTCATATTGGAAATCTACACCTTGGACAAAAGATAAAGTGTAATCAGATATGTATTATTTAATTTTGTTCATGTACATGTATATGATGTTACTGTAATTACAGAGTTGATTAATAAAATACGTTTAAAGTCATGAAAGTAATGCTTCAAAATGATTTTTTTTCGCTGTCTGCCCTCCATCGTAAGTATACAAAGGCAAACTTAAAAAATTAGACTTAAAGTGGCAAAATCTGTATTATATTGATAAGGTCATCGACGATGGCCTTATGGGGATGTTTCCCGGGGATGTTATTGTGAAATATATAATGCATGTCGATGTTAAACAAGTAAAAAATAAGGGATAAAGCCACAAATATTTGGCCAATTGTAATAATTCAGTAATTATTTACTGCACCATACTGATAGACACTCTTTTTAAAAATCCTTTTTTAAATGAGCTACTTTTTGAAAATGACCTCTTTCAATTTACCTGTATTTTTTCTATTTATATTCAATGAATGTAGATAAACATATATGTACATTTAAATATATGTACATTTAATATTTCGTTATATCAATTGTACAAACAGGTAGGTCTTTCACAAGAATGGTAGTTATGTTGAAATAGTCAAGATACATAATAAATGTTTCCTCACCGTCCATTGAAGATCTTATGGTGGCTTTGAGTTGTTATTACTCCCCTTTGGGTCGTTGTCTGTTTGACACGTTCTCCATTTCCCTTTATTTTCTATATCGTATAAAATCGTGTACAACTTTGAACTGTATTTGTATTTAAAACTTTTTTTGGTCAAATACAATACTGGGAAGGGAAATTTGTATGAAACGGGAATTCACACTGAAACAATTACTACGTCGAAACTATGTAATATTGCTGATAACAATACCTATATCATAAGTAACGTTCACAATTTTTCTCATTATATATTAAAAGTTTAGGCCAACTTCACCGTATTTATATTTTCAGATTCATATTTCTTTTGTCAACACACAAAATTCATTTTTCTGTAACTTTAAAAATCAATTATAACCTCGATTTTAGGTCACTTTTATGTTCTTTTATATAAAGAATTTGACTACATGTGTGAGAGCTCATTTTTCAATTAGTATATTATAAATGCAGTAAGTAATCGGATTCAAGATTTTTTTCGTAAAAACTCATTTCTTGAAATACATGAACTTGGATAATGAAACAGACTGGGGCCTTTGGTGATAAAAAAATCACCATAATATAAACTATATTTAATACAGTACATTGTGTATATATTAACATATATAGGAATAAACAACCCAAACCCCAACCTCTAATTATAAATGAGATAGATCGATACGTAAAACAGACGGAATCAAACTATAAAACTCAGACTTTGATTAAGATGATACTTTAAATCTGAATACTATATGTACTAAAGTCTTTTTGTTGCGACTTTTCTCCATTTTTGGTGAGAACAAGATCGGTAGATGTGTTCTTCTGTACATAGAGTTCATTGTGTATTGGATAAACCATATTTTAACTTTATAATCTACTTCTTGTAATCTGAAAAGTATTTTGCAAAGGATTTCACATGTGCCTCATGCAAACTGGAAGGTGGAACAGTATCGCACTACGTCGATATCTTTTCCTTGTCTGTGAACACACACTATAATTGGAGTTGTTTCCCAATGAGATGTGGACCAATACTTTTCCTTTTTTTATTTAAGGTTGCCAATTGAGGGCAGACATCATGAAATATTTCAAATTTCTTAATAATGAATCTTGCTGTTCACAATTTTCTTCATAAAAACGTATTTGCACGTCTATAGTCATCTAAAATCACATTTGTTTTTGATACAGGGGCTCCGTCTACATACTGACCGACACGAAGAATAAAAACTCATAGTCCTCTTAAACAGTAAACTCCGTCGAAATTGGAATACGGTCAGATGGTCCAGAAGGATGAGAATCACCTACTGCACATATGCTACTCGTTTTGACGGCCAGTTTATGAAAGCCAATTATAATGTGAAGACGGGGTGATGTCATAGATATTATAGGACCCATGGAAAAACAATAGCAATGAGTTGGAAAATTTGATGCATGTACTGAAAAGTCAATATATTCATACTGACGATAATAACATTTCCTAAGGAAAGTTTTCCACTTTGGTTATTTCTATCGGAAATTTGACTTCCTTTGTGCAAAAGGATAATTAGGGCAAAGGATTACATTGTAAAAATTAAAAGTGGTCAGTTATCGCGTTGTTGCTAACACTTTAATCGTCGTCTTATCATTTTGGTAGTTTCAG
Organism: Modiolus philippinarum; assembly: GCA_002080025.1. Classification (NCBI taxonomy): domain Eukaryota; kingdom Metazoa; phylum Mollusca; class Bivalvia; order Mytilida; family Modiolidae; genus Modiolus; species Modiolus philippinarum. The sequence continues at coordinate 20,935 of MJUU01028034.1, forward strand.
GAGAATGGCAGTATAATTCTAAAAAAAACAACGGCAGTAGAATACCGAAGGAACAAGGGAAGCGATGACTACAAAAATCGAAGTCCAAAGACATGGCAAAAACGGTAACAGATAAAAACAAAGACAAAACAGGGACGTGAGACAGCTACAATGCACGGAAATAAAAAGATAACATTAAGAACTAAGGCACTCATAGTGTGAACTCCCATGAAATGTTTAATGCTGATCATTTAAGATCATTTTAAATATACCCGATTTTTTCATGATATGTGACCTCTTGATGTTAATAATACAAAATTGAAGACAAGGGCATATAATTCTGGAGATTATAAAAAAGTATTTATCATCGATATAAATTAAGGCATTATTTTTTGATTGTCTTTATATCATGTACTATTACAGCGATCACAATGGCAAACAAGGAGAGTGTAGAAGTAGTCGAAGATATCCACAGATGTACAACGATAGTCGAACAACTGCAAACTTTTCCGCTCATAGCTTTAGATGCTGAAGGAGTAAACCTTGGAAAAGACGGACCGCTTACGTTATTACAAATTGGAATTCCCGACGGCAAAGTATTCATCTTCGATGTATTACAAAACAAAACTTTGTTCCAAGCAGGAAGGTTGAAAGATATTTTGCAGTCTAACCAAATCGTAAAGGTAA
>MJUU01028035.1:6048-18168 GCA_002080025.1 Modiolus philippinarum
ATTGAGGTCTAGGAAAAAAGTCATATGCTAGGCCATCATAGACTACCCAAGACAAACCTATATATCAAATGGTCAGTTATTGAGAATTGGGTCTGATTTTAGAAAAATACATGGTTGCCAGACCGTGAAATTGAAGTCGAAGACAAAAATCACTGTTAAACTGACATTGATTGTACTATGCTACATACCAATGTCTTTGGACTACCGCGTGTAGTTATTGATGAATCTAATCTTAGAAACTTAAGGTGGTGACTGGACCGTACAATTTAGGTCAAGGTCACATGATTTTGTTTCTGTCTATCAGCACTTGATTAGTATTATCACTGTCTAAATATAATACTGTTCTTACAATGAAACGTTTTTAAAATATCCTGTATTTAAAAAAAGTTTACACCATCACCTCTACCGCTGTCGTCATGCTTTGCACGCCAATGCCTCGCGTCGCGGGCGAGACAAAAACTCCCTGCCCAAGGCATCAATTCCAACTTCTATTATAGTGAAGATCTATATTTGGCACACCCAACATTTTATTTTACTGTAAGCTTAATCATATTGAGAGCAAGCAAGATTAAATATAATAATTTTATTTTATTTTTACAGTTCACCCGACAGATCTCGTGCAACAACTGTAAGTATATCTGCCCGTCTGACGTTCAACTGACTGTTTTGGCTTTAGCACTCCAAACCGCAGTCTATAAAAAACATTGCATTTGTTGGCTTATATTTAAGTCTCTCAATTGTTAATGATCCATTCTAAGGCATTTAATGATACACCTGTGGCTTGTTTATATATTAACGTTTCTTTGAACGATAACTCTTCTCAAATCAGTTCGTTGGACGACAGAGAAATATAAAAATAGTACGATATATGTTTGAACATAAAAATTTCATACTCTCGCCAAAAAATGTAACGATACTTTATGCATCTCAGCCTTGGGAGGCAACGATAAACGGGGACGGACCTAGCAGGCGTCCTCGGTGGTCAAGCCACAGCAAACGACCATCAACTGCAGCTGACTTTGCTGTAGTGGGTCGAAGCAATATCCACCCCATGCGAAGCAGAGGTGTAAAATCATTCGTAGACGACCTAGCTCTCTGTCGGGGTGTCGTACTTAGTAGAGCAGCCACCTCACTGCGATCTATTGAGACTAAGCCTTTTGACTAGTAGATTTGTCCGCAAAAGACGGACACATCTCACCGTCGAAAGGGTGACTTAGCCTCGGTGGATACGCGTGTGTGGGGTCGGCTGTTGGACTTAGTCGTTTTTTATTGCTTCACAATAGAAATCGTCGCGGGGGTGACAAATTCGGACTTTGTCATTGTCATTTTTTTCATCTCCCCCCCGGAGGCGCGGACTATAATACATACATAGTATATATAAGATAGAGGGTCTGCGGTGATAGCTGGGAGAGAAGAAGCGTCAAGGGAAGAAGGCTTCCCACTGCGAACTTAGTTTATCTTCGATGCAGAGCACATCGCCCAAGTGGTCGGCGCGAGGACCGTGGTTTCCCCTTAGAGGCGAGAAGGCTTCCTACCCGAGGCCTTCCAGCCGTGGATGGGTCCTCCTTCGACGTGTCGGGCGGTCGGCCTGCCTATACTAGACATACTAAGTCGCGAGGGGGAAGACTTTGAACTTAGTTTATTTTCGATGCAGCGCAGACCGCCCCAAAGTGGTCGACGAGAGGAACCGTGGGTCCCTTAGAGGCGAGAAGGCTTCCTACCCGAGGCCTCCGAGCCGTGGATGGTTCCCTATCGACTTTTCGGGGCGGTCGCCCTGATCACACTTTGACATAATCCGTCGCGGGGGTATAGAATTCGAACTTTGTTTATTTTCGATGCAGCGCAGACCGCCCCAAAGTGGTCGGCGAGAGGAACCATGGGTTCCTTAGAGGCTAGAAGGCTTCCTACTCGAGGCCTTCGAGCCGTGGATGGTTCCCTCTCGACCTGTCGGGGCGGTCGCCCTGCTTTTCACTTTGATAAAATCCGTTGCGGGGGTGTAGGATTCGAACTTAGTTTATTTTCAATGCAGAGCAGGCTGCCTTGGCGGTTGGCTTGGGGACAGTGAGTCCCTTAGAGGCGAGAAGGCTTCCAAGCCGAGGTCTGCGAGCCGTGGATGGTTCCCTCTCGACCTGTCGGGGCGGGCCCCTGCTTTGCACTCTAATAAAATCCGTCGCGGGGGTGTAGGATTCGAACTTAGTTTATTTTCGATGCAGAACAGACCATCTTAGCGGTCGGCGGGAGGACAGTAGGTCCCCTAGAGGCGAGAAGGTCGTGGATGGTTCTCCCTCGGTGTACTTTGAGATTGAGAAAAATGACAATTGCACTACCTAAGTCCTGACGACTACACTACAAGTAGCATTTTCACATGCTCAACAGAAAAAAAAATTACAAAGTCCGTAAACGTAGGATATCACATTCAAGCCGAATTTCTCCTCGCAAAGCGACCGCCGCCTTGTTCGCGGCGATATTCCCCGTAATCTACCCCTAAGCCGGAATCTTCACCCTAACCCTTACCCTTACGCTTGCCCTTAGCCCAAACACCCCACGAAAACTTGTCGTCTCTATCCCTGTCCCCTTCCGTAGATGTAAAATTCAAACGAGGTACCGGGGTAGACTTCTCCTTAACTTTTCCCACCCCGGAACACGGTCTTAAGCCCAACCCTAACACTAAAAATATCAAAGCCAAATTAACGAAGCAGCTTGAAATTACATCTCCAACGGGAAACGGGAACACAAAGGGATAGAGACGCCATGTTTGCGGCAATAATCAGGCTGGGAGAAAGTTAGAAGTTAGGGTTAGAGTTTTGGTAAGGATTAGGGTTAGGTTAAGATAAGGGTTAAGGTTAGATATGGTTAGGCTTAGGGTTAGGGGTTAAGATAAGGGATAGAGTTAGGGTCAGGATTAAGGGTTAATGCTAATCTTCAATAAAACATAGCCGTAAAGGGTTGGGGTTCCAAAACAACCCTAACCTTAACCCTAAACCCTAACCCTAACCTCTAACCCTAACCCCAACTCCTTACCCTAACCCTTACCCCTAACCGTAAATAAAACTTTACCCTAACCTTAACCCTAATCCTTATCCCTAAACCCTTAAACTTAACCCTTAATCTAAACTTAGCATGAAAATCTAACCCTAACTTACCCCAACTAACCCTAACTAACCCTAACCCTAACCTTTACATTTTCTCTTAACCAAACCTCTTACCCTAACCCTAACCCTAACCCTAACTAACCTTAACCCTAACCCTAACCTAACCCTAACTCTAACCCTAACTAACCCTAACCCTAGCCTTAACTAACCCTTACCCTAACCCTAATCCAAACTAACCCTAACCCTTACCCTAACTAACCCTAAACTTAACTAACCCTTACCCTAACCCTAACCCTAACCTAGCCCTTACCCTAACTAACCCTAAGCTTAACGCTTACCCTAATTAACCCAAACCCTAAAACTTACCCTAACTAACCCTAACCCTAACTACACTTAACCCTAACCCTAACCCTAATCGTAACTAACCCTAACCCTAACCCTAACCGTAACTAACCTTAACCCTAACCAACCCTAAAAGTAACCTTAACTAACCCTAACCATCCTTAACCCTAACCCTAACCATTTACCGTAACTAACTCTAACCCTAACCCTAACCGTAACTAACCCTAACCCTAACCTTAACCCTAGCTAACCCTAACCCTAACCAACCCCAACCCTAACCAACCCTAACATTACCCAACCCTAACATCAACCCTAACCCTAATTTAACCTAGCCCTTACTACCCTTAACCCTAACCCTTACCGTAACTAACCCTAACCCTAACCTTAACTTAACCCAAACCCTAACCCTAACTTACCCTAACCCTAACCCTATGTAACCCTAACCCTAACCTAACCAAACTAACCCTACCCCTAACTAAGCCCGAACCCTAACCCTAACTTACCCTAACCCTAACCCTAACAAACCTTAACCCTAACCAACCCTAACCCTAACCTTATTAACCCTAGCCCTAACTTACCCTAACCTTAACCCTAGCTAACCCTAACCCTATCCTAACCCTAACCCTAACCTAACTTACCCTAACCCTAACTTAACTCTTACCCTAACTTTCCCTAACCCTAACAAACCTTAACCCTAACTAACGCTTACCCTAACCTTAACCCTAACTCTAACTAACCCTTACCCCAACCCTAACCAAAACTATAACCCTAACTTAACCCTATACCGTTACCCTAACCCTACCTTACCCTCACCTTTACTCCTAACGGCATACTGTAACCTTACCCAACAAACAGTCTTTATCTACTGGCGTTCCGAAGATAGGGTCATGTGATATCCTACATTAAAGATTTCCCGCTGAAAAACATCCCCAAGCTCTGCCCTGATCGCCATGAAATTTCAAATCAGGCTCTACGGGTGATACTTTTCGACGCCAAAGACGAGGCAACCAAGCGCGAGTCTCTATCTGCCGGCGTTCCGAAGATAGGGTCATGCGATATCCAACGTTAAAGATTTTCCGCTGAAAAACACCCCAAGCTCTGCCCTGATCGCCGCGAAATCTCAAAGCAGGCCCTACGGGCGATACTTTTCAACGCAAAAGACGACGGAACAAACTGCGAGTCTCTATCTCCCGGCGTTCCGAAGATAGGGTCATGTGATATCCTACGTTAAAGGTTTTTCCCTGAAAAACACCCCGAGCCCTGCCCTGATCACTCTCAAATTTCGAATCAAGGCCTATGGCCGACATTTTTCAACGCCCAAGTTTTGCAGTGGCGATTGGGCTAAGGTATATGGTTAAGGTTGTAGCGAGGGTTAGGGCTGGGGTTGGCTTTAAGGCGAGGTTCCGGTTAGATTAAATCAAGAGGAAAGCTTCCCCGACGAATTCATTGGCGGCAGCGGCCTTCCCTTGAATTTTTCCCTTAAAAATGACATCTCCGGAACGCAGCGGGATAGAGACGCCAGGTGTGCTGTGGTGATTGGGCTAAGGTATAGGGTTAAGGTTGTGGCCAGGGTAAGGGGAGATGTCAATTTCAGGGGGAAAAATTCAAGGGAAGGCCGTAGCTGGCGATGAATTCGCCGGGGAAGCTTTCCCCTTGAACTACCCTCAAGCCGGAACATGGTCTCAAAGCCAACCCTAACCCTAACCCTGGCCACAATCTTAACCCTATACCTTAGCCCAGTCGCCACCCCAAACCTGGCGTCTCTATCCCTTTCCGTTCCGGAGATGTCATTTTCAGGGGGAAAAAATTCAAGGCAAGGCCGCCGCTGCCGATGAATTCGTCGGGGAAGCTTTGCCCCTTGAACTACCCTCAAGCCGGAGCATGGCCTTAAAGCCAACCCCAACCCTAACCCTGGCCACAACCTTTACCCTATACCTTAGCCTAATCACCACAGCAAACCTGGCGTCTCTATCCCTTTCCGTTCCGGAGATGTCATTTTCAGGGGGAAAAAATTCAAGGCAAGGCCGCCGTTGCCGATGAATTCGTCGGGAAAGCTTTCCCCTTGAACTACCCTCAAGCCGGAGCATGGCCTTAAAGCCAACCCCAACCCTAACCCTGGCCACAACCTTTACCCTATACCTTAGCCCAGTCGCCACCCCAAACCTGGCGTCTCTATCCCTGTCCCTTCCGGAGATGTCATTTTCAGGGGGAAGAAATTCAAGGCAAGGCCGCCGCTGCCGATGAATTCGTCGGGGAAGCTTTCCCCTTGAACTACCCTCAAGCCGGAGCATGGCCTTAAAGCCAACCCCAACCCTAACCCTGGCCACAACCTTTACCCTATACCTTAGCCTAATCACCACAGCAAACCTGGCGTCTCTATCCCTTTCCGTTCCGGAGATGTCATTTTCAGGGGGAAAAAATTCAAGGCAAGGCCGCCGCTGCCGATGAATTCGTCGGGGAAGCTTTCCCCTTGAACTACCCTCAAGCCGGAGCATGGCCTCAAAGCCAACCCCAACCCTAACCCTGGCCACAACCTTTACCCTATACCTTAGCCCAGTCGCCACAGCATACCTGGCGTCTCTATCCCGCTGCGTTCCGGAGATGTCATTTTTAAGGGAAAAATTCAAGGAAAGGCCGCTGCCGCCGATGAATTCTTCGGGGAAGCTTTCCTCTTGATTTAATCTGAAGCCAGAACCTCGTCTTAAAGCCAACCCAAGCCCTAACCCTCGCTACAACCTTAACCCTATACCTTAGCCCAATCGCCACTGCAAACTTGTTGTTGCATGGCCTTGGGCGTCGAAAAATGTCGGCCATAGGCCTTGATTCGAAATTTGAGAGTGATCAGGGCAGGGCTCGGGGTGTTTTTCAGGGAAAAACCTTTAACGTAGGATATCACATGACCCTATCTTCGGAACGCCGGTAGATAGAGACTGGCTGTTTGTTGGGTAAGGTTACAGTATGGCTTTAGGAGTAAAGGTGAGGGTAAGGTAGGGTTAGGGTAACGGTATAGGGTAAAGTTAGGGTTATAGTTTTGGTTAGGGTTAGGGTAAGGGTTAGTTAGGGTTAGGGTTATTAAGGTTAAGGTTAGGGTTAGCGTTAGTTAGGGTTAGGGTAAGGTAGGGTTAGGGTTAGGGCTAAGTTAGGGGTAGGGTTAGTTTGGGTTAGGGTTAGGTTAGGTTAGGGTTAGGCTTAGCTAGGGTTAGGGTTAGGGTTTGGGTTAAGTTAGGGTTAGGGTTAGGGTTAATTACGGTTAGGGATAGGGTTAAGGGTAGTTAGGGCTAGGTTAAATAAGGGTTAGGGTTAATGTTAGGGTTGGTTAGGGATAGGTTGATTAGGGTTAGGGTAAGGGTTAATTACGGTTAGGGTTAAGGGTAGTTAGGGTTAGTTAGGGTTAGTTTTAGGGTTGGTTAGGGGTTAAGGTTAGTTACGGTTAGGGTTAAGGTAAGTTACGGTTAGGGTTAGGGTTAAGGGTAGTTAGGGTTAGGGTTAGTTAGGGTTAGTTTTAGGGTTGGTTAGGGTTAGGGTAAGTTAGGGTAAGGGTTAAGCTTAGGGTTAGTTAGGGTAAGGGTTAGGTTAGGGTTAGGGTTAGGGTAAGGGTTAGTTAAGTTTATGGTTAGTTATGGTAAGTGTTAGGGTTATAGTTAGGGTTAGGTTAGGGTTAAGGTTCAGGTTAGTTAGGGTTAGGGTTTGGGTTAGGGAAAGGGGTTTGGTTAAGGGAAAAGGTAAGGGTTAGGGTTAGTAAAAGGTTAGGGTTATGGTTAGTTAGGTTTAGTTGGGGTTACTTAGGGTTAGGTTTTAATGTTAAGTTTAGTTTATGGGTTGAGTTTAAGGGTTAAGGGATAAGGGTTAGGGTTAGGGTAAAGTTTTATTTACGGATAGATGTAAGGGTTAGGGTAAGGGGTTGGGGTTAGAATAGAGGTTAGGGTTAGGGTGTAGGGTTAAGGTTAGGGTTGTTTTGGAACCCTAACCCTTTACGGCTATGTTTTGTTGAGGGTTGGCATTAACCTTTATCCTGACCCTAACTCTATCCCTAACCTTAACCCCTAACCCTAAGCCTAACAATATCTAACCTTAACCCTTATGTTAACCTAACCCTAATCCTTACCAAAACTCTAACCCTAACTTCTAACTTTCTCCCCGCCTGATTATTGCCGCAAACATGGCGTCTCTACCCCTTTGCGTTCCCGTTGGAAATGTAATTTCAAGCTGCTACGTTAATTTGGCTATGATATTTTTAGGGTCAGTGTTGGGCTTAAGACCGTGTTCCGGGGTGGGAAAAGTTAAGGAGAAGTCTACCCCGGTACCTCGGTTGAATTTTACATCTACGGAAGGGGACAGGGATAGAGACGACAAGTTTGCGTGGGGGTGTTTGGGCTAAGGGCAAGCGTAAGGGTAAGGGTTAGGGTGAAGGTTTCGGCTAAGGGGTAGATTACGGGGAATATCGCCGCGAACAAGGCGGCGGTCGCTTTGCGAAGAGAAATTCGGCTTGAATGTGATATCCTACGTTTACGGACTTTGTGATTGTTTTTTTCTGTTATGCATGTGAAAATGCTACTTGTTGTGTAGTCGTCAGGACTTAGGTAGTGCAACTGTGATTTGCTACCTAAAGGGACTTTGTCATTTTTCTCAATCTCCAAGTACACCGAGGGAGAACCATCCACGACCTTCTCGCCTCTAGGGGACCTACTGTCCTCCCGTCGACCGCTAAGGTTGTCTGTTCTGCATCGAAAATAAACTAAGTTCGAATCCTACACCCCCGCGACGGATTTTATTAGAGTGAAAAGCAAGGGACCGCCCCGACAGGTCGAGAGGGAACCATCCACGGCTCGAAGACCTCGGCTTGGAAGCCTTCTCGCCTCTAAGGGCTCACTGTCCCCAAGCCAACCGCCAAGGCAGCTGCTCTGCATTGAAAATAAACTAAGTTCGAATCCTACACCCCTGAGACGGATTTTATCAAAGTGAAAAGCAGGGCGACCGCCCCGACAGGTCGAGAGGGAACCATCCACGGCTCGGAGGCCTCGGGTAGGAAGCCTTCTAGCCTCTAAGGGACCCATGGTTCATCTCGCCGACCACTTTGGGGCGGTCTGCGCTGCATCGAAAAAAAACAATGTTCGAATTCTACACCCCCGCGACGGATTATATCAAAGAGTGATGAGGGCGACCGTCCCGACAAGTCGAATGGGAACCATCCACGGCTCGGAGGCCTCAGGTAGGAAGCCTTCTCGCCTCTAAGGGACCCATGGTTCCTCTCGCCGACCACTTTGGGGCGGTCTGCGCTGCATCGAAAATAAACTAAGTTCGAAGTCTTTCCCCCTCGCGACTTAGTATGTCTAGTATAGGTAGGCCGACCGCCCGACACGTCGAGAGAGGACCCATCCGCGGCTTCTCGCCTCTAAGGGGAAACCACGGTCCTCTCGCCGACCACTTGGGCGATCTGCTCTGCATCGAAGATAAACTAAGTTGGAAGGGGGAAGCCTTCTTCCCTTGACGCTTCTTCTCTCCCAGCTATCACCGCATGCCCTCTATCTTATATATATACTATGTATGTATTATAGTCCGCGCCTCCGGGGGGAAGATGAAAAAATGACAATGACGGAGTCCGAATTTGTCACCCCCGCAACGATTTCTATTGTGAGGCAATAAAAAACGACTAAGTCCAACAGCCGACCCCACACACGCGTATCCACCGAGGCTAAGTCAACCTTTCGACGGTTAGATGTGTCCGTCTTTTGCGGACAAATCTACTAGTCAAAAGGCGTAGTCTCAATAGATGGCAGTGAGGTGGCTGCTCTACTAAGTACGACACCCCGACAAAGAGCTAGGTCGTCTACGAATGATTTTACACCTCTGCTTCGCATGGGGTGGATATTGCTTCGACCCACTACAGCAAAGTCAGCTGCAGTTGATGGTCGTTTGCTAAGGCTTAACCACCGAGGACGCCTGCTAGGTCCGTCCCCGTTTATCGTTGCCTCCCAAGGCTGAGATGCATAAAGTATCGTTACATTTTTGGGCGAGAGTATGAAAATTTTATGTTCAAACATATATCGTACTATTTTTATATTTCTCTGTCGTCCAACGAACTGATTTGAGAAGAGTCATCGTTCAAAGAAACGTTAATATATAAACAAGCCACAGATGTATCATTAAATGCCTTAGAATGGATCATTAACAATTGAGAGACTTAAATATAAGCCAACAAATGCAATGTTTTTTATAGACTGCGGTTTGGAGTGCTAAAGCCAAAACAGGCAGTTGAACGTCAGACGGGCAGATATACTTACAGTTGTTGCACGAGATCTGTCGGGTGAACTGTAAAAATAAAATAAAATTATTATATTTAATCTTGCTTCCTCTCAATATGATTTAGCTTACAGTAAAATAAAATGTTGGGTGTGCCAAATATAGATCTTCGCCGTCACCATGACATCATTGACAGATATGACGTGTCTGTGTCCCAAATAAAAACGGACATTTTTAGCTAGATTTCACGTCTTCACGGATTTGACATAACCGGATTTGACTCAACCCCGGATTGACTCACTGATAGTGTGACGGGTGCCGCTAGCGGAGCTGGACATGCTTACCCTTCCGGAGCACCTGATGTCACTCCCGGTTTTCATGGGAGTTCACACTATGAGTGCCTTAGTTCTTAATGTTATCTTTTTATTTCCGTGCATTGTAGCTGTCTCACGTCCTAGTTTTGTCTTTGTTTTATCTGTTACCGTTTTTGCCATGTCTTTGGACTTCGATTTTTGTAGGCATCGCTTCCCTTGTTCCTTCGGTATTCTACTGCCGTTGCTTCACTATAATAGAAGTTGGAATTAATGCCTTGGGCAGGGAGTTTTTGTCTCGCCCGCGACGCGAGGCATTAGCGTGCAAAGCATGACGAGAGCGGTAGAGGTGACTTTTATTAAATACAGGATATTTTAAAAACGTTTCATTGTAAGAACAGTATTATATTTGGTGCAGTGATAGTACTAATCAAGTGCTAATAGACAGAAACAAAATCATGTGACCTTGACCTAAATTGCACGGTCCAGTCACCACCTTAAGTTTCTAAGATTAGATTCATCAATAACTACACGCGGTAGTCCAAAGACATTGGTATGTAGCATAGTACAATCAATGTCAGTTTAACAGTGATTTTTGTCTTCGACTTCAATTTCAAGGTCTGGCAACCATGTAATTTTCTAAAATTAGACCCAATTCTCAATAACTGACCATTTGATATATATGTTTGTCTTGGGTAATCTATGATGACTTTTTCCCTAGAACTCAATTTCTTGTAATTGCGACCACACGTTTTTTTTTCTTGTCATTTTCAATATTGTGATCAGTTATTGATATTTTTAATTCTGGCTAATCCGTAGTACATAACCGTGTTTTTTGTCTAGAGACTGTAATCAATGTGCCGACGTACGACCATCTAACTGGGTCCACACTTGTTCATATTTTGGTATGAGAGTTTACGCCCAAGTTTTCAATTAAGGGAAAAAAATATCATTTTAAATCGAGTTTTATTTTATATTAACGGTGTAATTAAACAATTTAAAGGCATGTCCAGTTACATTTGTTTTTTATAATTTTAAACTAAAGTACAGTCCGTTACAAGACATTTAATAATAATATAAGCACATTGGTCATTCGGTACGTTTTGAATACTTTGTTCTATGTTCACCATATTTTGAATCACCAACCTCCTTAAGTGTTTGTTATCTTACCTCCATCTTTAATGGTGGTCTGACGGTATCCAAAATGATAGTGAACTGTTTTTTAAACATTTATTTTGCCATATTTATCTCTATATAGCTGGAAACTTTTCATTATTTCGCCTTAATTTAAATTAAGTTGTTACTTTAGAAGACCATATATTGCGAAAAAAGAAGGCAATTTAGAATTATTGCACGATAATTTTACTGACTAAAGATTTTGTTGACATAATTCTTCGCTATTTAATAAATTGGCGCGTTTTTTAAAGCAACATATTATTTAGGTGATTAAAAATAAAGCGACTTAATGCTTTCTAAGGCATTTTGTTGCAAAAAATAAATCGCTTTTATGAGAAATAAGGCAATTTCTCGTAAAAAATTTCATCGCGATTTTGAATTATAAGGATTAAAATGAGGGCAATATACGCTTCCGTAAGCACATAATTGTTTCATACTGCAAATTTAAAGACATTTCTCGTATTAATTTAAAACGTTTTACGTTAAATTAAAATAACATTGTATTGACTTACTGCATGAAAAAAACAGAAGAGTTTAGGATGTATAAAGTTAACACATTTAAAATAATACGAGAAATGTCTTTATAAAGCACCAACTTGTCATTAATAACACCATTTGTCGCCATATAAAGAGACAAGGTTGATTAATTTAACACGGTTTATCACCTTATAAGGAGATAAGGTTATTTTATTTAAGAAAATTAGTGCGTTATAAGGTATTCTTATAAGACAACATGAGTCCACTATACACTTCCGTAAATCGACTTTAAAGGGAATGTTTATCGCCTTATATTATTGGGATTATCATTTGAATATTTATGATTCTGTTAAAATCTATTCTAATAATTCTTTATAAACTAATCAACAAAAGAAACGTCCACCTACTATGGTCCTCAATATATTTTCTAATAGGGGTAAAGGAACTGAAATTATTGTCGTATACTTCGGAGAAAACCATTT
>MJUU01028036.1:0-12309 GCA_002080025.1 Modiolus philippinarum
TAGACCACTACTTATAAAACTACGTCTTGAACGGTAAAAGGGTTATACGAACCCATGCTGAGAAAAAATCCAGAGATTGGAGCTCCTAGTATATCGTATGGAAAGTCATTTTCAATACCTTGGCTGCATGACGTCACGAGATTGTAGCGAGAGGCGTCATTCGCCATATTGTATTTGTCTCGCCCGAAAGTCGCGGAAAGTGGGACATAGGCGTGTAAAGTATGGCGGCGGCGGTGGCGTCGTTAACTTTAACTAAATGCAGGATAGATTGAAAACCCTTTTATATAGGAACATCTTATTTGGTACAGTGGCAGTACTTATTAAGTGCTACCTGCTGGACACAAAATTATGACCTTAACTTTAATATCATGGTGTAGTGACCCAGTTAAGTTTTTTTTCAGATTACATCCATTCCTGTGGTGGTCATTAAGTTAGTAGTCTACCTGTATTGGGTTTTATTCGCATGTTTATGATACTATAGGGAAACGGGACAGAGAAAGGGGAGGTTTGGGACCCATAAACCGGTTTTACCCTACCACTGGCTTTTGCTAGTGCCGGTACCAAGTCCGTCTATCCCGAGTTCCTATCGTTATTTATGTTTGTATCTTGTTTTCATTATTGTTTTTCTGGGGTGCAGTTTGCCAGTAAATTGTGACATTTGATTGTAGTTCTGGCCATTGTGGGTGTTTGCTGTTATCCTGTTTTTGTAAACTCAGTAACTATACCTAGGTGGTAGGTTAATGATATATGGTATGTAGGTTGGTCTTGGGTAGTTCATGTGAGTCTGTTATATAACTTTTGTCCTTGACCTCGATTTCATGGTCTAGTGACCAGGTTAAATTTCTCTGATTATATCCATTTCTCAACAACTATTAGTGGTAGGGCAATGATATTTGGTATGTAGCTCGGTCATGTTTAGTACATGTCATCCTAATACCGTATAAGTGGTTATTTTCGCGGGACGCAAATTTCGCGATTTCTTTCAAAATTGGTGGACTTAATTTTCGCGGGACTCCAATTTTCGCGATTGCTCATCATTTACTGTACAAAGTCTTATTTAAATTATATTTCGTGGTATGCAATTTTCGCGACTTCAGTATGGTCGCGAATAAAGCCAAAATAACCACTTATACGGTATGTTACTTTTGCCCCTGACCTCACTTTCACAGTCTACTGACCATGTTAAGTTTTTCTGATTAGATCTCTTTCTCAACAACAGTTTGGCATATGACATTAGTCCTCAACCTCAATTTCACGGTCTTAGTGTCCAAGTTAACCTTCTCTTATATGACCAATTCCTCATTTAAGTGCTAGGTCAATAATATTAGGTATGAAGGTTGGTCTTAGGTAGTACATGTCAGTCTGGCGTGTGATTTCTGTCCTTGGCCTGTTAAATGAAGGTTGAGAGACCATGTTAATTTTCTTTAGATTAAATCCATTTCTCGACATTTATTATAGGTAGATCAATAATATTTTGTTGTCAAAAAGTATTGGGCCAATTTTGCCATATAGTATTAGAATATTTCTCAAGTCAACGAAGGGCTCCAAGGATATGTATAAAATTTTAAAGAAAGACGATGCTATAGCAAGCTCAGAACAGAAATGGTCTAGAATTATGAATAATTGTAACCTTGAATGGAAAAAAAATTTATAATCTATCTTTTATTACCACAAAGAATTCCAAATTACAATGGCTACAATATAGAATAACACATAGAATTCTAGGAACTAACGAGTTTTTAAATAAAATAAAGGTAAAACAAAGTAACAAATGTGACTTCTGTAAAGAGGAAATAGAAACAGTTGAACACATATTTTGGTCATGTCCAAAAGTTTCTGACATATGGGAGAATCTAAATCAATGGGTTAGAACAAAAACAGGGATAGAATTGCCATTGAATATGAATATCATTATTTTTGGACTGTTAAAGAAAAGTCCAATAAATTATATCAGAAATTTGATACTGTTACAAACAAAATTTTATATATACCGAACCAAAATAAATGGTCAACAATTGAATGACTTCGCCTTGATAAATTACCTCAAAGAAAATTTATATTTTGAAAGATACTTATATTATAAGAATAAACCATTACAAATTGCAAATACTTGCTGGGACCCCATCGATCCACTTCTCGACTACTTTGTTTATGTATGTTTGTTAAGTATTTTTTTATAACTAGATCTGAAAATTACGGTATATCCTGTCCACAAACAACCTTTGTTATTATCCTTTTTAAAATTCTATGTTATTTAAAATCAAACCTTAAATTAATTAAAACGCTATAAACTTTGTCATAATTCTATGTTCATAAATTAATGCATGCTTTACTCATTTGTCAGTAATATTGCAGAATGTCATTATACCAATAAAACATTA
Source organism: Modiolus philippinarum (assembly GCA_002080025.1). Taxonomy (NCBI): domain Eukaryota; kingdom Metazoa; phylum Mollusca; class Bivalvia; order Mytilida; family Modiolidae; genus Modiolus; species Modiolus philippinarum. Next base: position 2,382 of record MJUU01028036.1, read on the forward strand.
CAAAAAAAAAACAAAACAAAAAAAACAAAAAAAATATTTTACTTGGTTTGGGTAGTTTACGATAGTCTGAGTCTGGTATAAGACTTCTGCCCTTGACCTCAATTTCACAGTCTAATGATCAAACACTTTAAGTTTCTCTGATCAGATACATTTCTTAATAGCTGAAATTGGTGTAATTTAGCTTAATGTCATAGTATATTTCCTCATTTCCTTTGCAATTTGTCTAACCACTTCCCACCGATCCATGTGCCGACGGGCAAGACACCTATTTGGGTCGACACTTGTTGTGAATTTGCAGTCAGTGGGAAGCACATAAAAATAAATCCAGTTTGTGATCCGTTTTGGCAAGTTTCTGAGATATACAAATATATTAAGTTCATTGGCGATACGCGGAAATAGTGAGATATTTGAATTCTAGTCTTATACGATTTGAATTTTCACCAATATTGATAGCGTCGGGGTAGACACGATATATCACGATACTTCCCGTAGCTTCGAATGTCTGAAATTTATGTCTCGGACAAAACTGCATTTAAAAAGATTGGTAAAGATATCGCATCGTCCTCAATATTGAACAACAGTAGCATCATACACGAAACTCTCGGCAGGATTTGGCAAGGAAGCATCAAGTATTTCCGTACAAATCCCAGTATCGATGAGAAACAGTCTGACTCGATAAATGAAAGTATTTATTTTGTTGCTGTCTGACTGTTCTTAGAATGAAGGAGTAATCCTGACTGTGTTTTTTGTCTTCCTGTTCTTTAAGAGGGGGATGGAGGGGGTCTGATCTTGAATTCACGTGAAAATAATGACAAAATCCCGATTTTCCCAGTAAATAAATGACTTAATCCTGATCCCGAAAAATGAATATTCCTATTCCACTTATCTTGAGTATTGTTACGGGTTAATCCCGGATCAGACCGTTCAATAAAACAAGTAATCACGGAGTCCCGAAAAAGATCCTCCCGTCCCTCATTATTCGATTCCATTACAACGGTTGTCATTAGGAAAATTTTAACCCTCAGAATAGTGTCTACTATAAACATATTGCCCTTGGATGAAGATGTTAGGGTAGATTAACACACGAGGTAAAAAATTATCACCCGACACGAAGTTTTCACCTTCATCCAAGGGCAATATGTTTTTTATTATACTGAATGCCGAGTTGCAAAAGCGTTAAAAAACAATATCCAGAAAAAGAACATTAAAAAAATAACATTACATGTCACATGGTTTGTTTTTATAGTCTATCACAAGTGGGAATAATAATCGGTAAAATTCGGTCGGAGCGGTGTTAATTTTCAAGATCAGCAAACTTCGGGCAGAGAGGGTGTTAATTTTCAAGATCGGCAAATTTCGGGCTGAGCGGGTGTTAATTTTAGACATTAACACCCGTTGCTGGGGATGGGTGGGGATAACGAAAGATAAATAAAAATAAACAAATACCGCTTGTCCAATGAAATTTATTGATAATAAAAGAAATTTGCATAAAGTATAATAAAAATCTTTAACATCCTGTCTGTACATTTTCAAGCGATTCTTAGCTACTTGATTTATCCCCAAGGAAACGCTAGCAATTATGGTATTTCTAGAATTTAAAAAAAAACAAACAAACAGAAATTGGTAGCTACATGTAGAAATTGGTCGCTAGCTTGAGTCTGTTTAAAATATTGTTTAAAAGTCAGAATTCATATCATTTTCATACAATTCCGTCTACTTTTCTGTTTTAGGGAATTAAAAGCTTTTGAACAATTTTTAAATTTCTTTTGTATAATATTTTGAAACAATTCTGAGCACTTTTTCTCTGCCCTTTTTTGTTTCCATGGTAACGATGGCTATTTAAAACAAATATCACTCATAATCATGCTATGGCGGAACGTTTTCTTATCTTATATGCGCTGCAAATTGTAAACTAATTACTAGGGATTACAATTACGGTAGGTACTGCAGGCATATGTACACTATCTCCCTTAATTGTAATCGGTTACAATTAAGGGAGGTCCTGCAACCTTAAATGTAACCGGGATTACATTTAAGGGTGGTCCTTAACCTTAAGTGTAATCGGATTACAATTAAGGTAAGGATTACACTTAAGGGCTCAACATTGCTAACCTCGATGAGAATTATAGAAGAAAAGAAATGACTCTTATGTATTTATTCATGGTCAACCATGCATGAAGGACCGGGACATTTCTATAGACATAAACAGTTGGAGTTAACATATATGTTATGGTCTCATATCCATTTACTCCATATCCTTTCGTAAAATATTTAATACAGGAGTTTGTCTTTTAATGCAGTGTGGAGTTGGTAAAACAATTTCTCGTGGTAGAGATGTATGCTATTTTTCTTAGATTTGGTGTACTTGTACATGAGATATTAACTCGTGTGTACACTTTGTTCAATTACTATTATCTAAATCTATGTAAATTCTAAAGCCTAAGGTTTAACTCCCTCCATCGTAGTTTTGTCCTTAGCTCTATTTGATATTATTAAATAATACTTAAAAATCAGCCCTAATATGTTAAAATTTGCATGATTAATATCTTAGTCAGTAAATTAATACGGAGGACAAAAACCGGTTAATAAGTTATCCTGTATTGGCCCTCCGGGTAATACGGAAATCCGTTCGGCCCGGCTTTGGTATGACGCACTTCCGGTCACCGGATTTTCATTTTACGCTGTCCGCCATTGTCGTCTGCCAGCTGGTTCTGGGTTCTGGCAGGATGGAAGCAAGCAACATCCTGCAAATAACTGAGGAAGAGGCCGAAGCCATACTCCAAAACGTGTCTGATGAAACATGCATCTTTGATCTACAACTTCTCGAAGCGGAGGATCCTGCTGAACAAGGGGAACCCACCGTTGAAACCACAACAACAAATCCTGATCCTGAACCTGAAACCTCGACAACAGTAATTTACCAAAGAGAACCTCAACATTCGACATCAAATGAAGGAACTCGTTTTAACAATGTGACATTAGAAGAGACGGACAAATTCCTTCTTCAAAGTGTAAATAAGAACACTGCATATAAAACCAAAACAGATGTAAAAATATTTATTTCATGGCTGCATGAGATTGGTGAAGTCAGAGACTTTAATGAAATTTCTTGTAACGAAATGGATAGCCTCCTTGCCAGGTTTTGGCTGGGTGTGGTAAAGAAAGATAAAACAGATTATGAACCAGATACCATTACCAGCATATATAACAGCCTTGACAGGTAGGCATAGTTTTTAACCTACATAAACACATTTAAAAATGCACAAAATACAAAATGTACACACGTTCATTTACAGAATTTTTCTCTATAAGGTTTAACAATGCAATTACATGTATCCCAACCAAATGAGGACATTATTATTATGTTTATTTCTCTTCTAATCCATAAATATGACAAGCATAGACTGTGACTAATTTTGATGTAATTAAAATATTGATCGTAATAAATTTAATTGACAAAGTAACATTATTTTTACCCTTATCATGTGAAACAATGTATGTGATAAATATCAATCTTATTTTTCAGATACTTCAAAGATCTTAAAATGCCATACTCAATTAAAGATGATGAAAAATTCAGCCATTCTCGACGGGTTTTGGAAGCAAAAAGAAAATCGTTGAAGGCGCATGGTAAAGGAAATAAGAAACATAGGGCAGAACCATTGGAAAAAGAAGACGTAGAGTTGATGTATCAAAAAAATGTTCTCGGCAATGGTAAGATTATAATAATAATGTCAATATTTTTATTGTAAGAATTATAAGATTTTCTGATACTTGGTACATTTAATAAAATTGGTTTATCAAGCCTTTTTATGGGTTTTAAATTTTCAAAATGAACATTCAGATTGTATGTCTGTCTGACAGACAATGAAATGAGCATGAAAACAAACATTATACGAACATACATGTATAGAAACCTAGTTGTAATAAACATTTTGTACATTTGCATGTGAAAAATGTTGCATTGTAATTTAGTAAATGCATAATTATAAACTATTTAATTTTACAGCTAACCCACAGTCCTTACTGAACACTGTTTGGCTAAATAATGGGGCATATTTTGGTTTGAGGGGTCGTCAGGATCACACACAGATGCTATGGGGAGATATTGAGCTGAAAACTACATCAGATGGGAAGGAGTATCTAGAATTCACAGGTATGTAACCTTATTCAAAATTTAGTACCCATTGCCATGAATTACATGTATTAGCATGAAACCATGCTTTGTATTTTATGTGATACTTTTTCTCAAATTTTTTTTAAAGTAAACTAGAAAATTCAGTTTTACAACAAATAACCAATTTATATAGATTTTCTTTTCTATCAAACATATTAAAAGTACAAATTAAAATAGAATGGTAAAGTGGTAGATTAGTTTATTGAAAAAAANGACGCCGACGCCGACGCCAACGCCGACGCCGACGCCAGCGCCATACCATAATACGACCGCAAAATTTTTGCTGTCGTATAAAAATATGAAAGGAAATGGAGTAAATGTACATAAGTCTGTTTACAAATTTATTTCAAAGTTATTAATGGCTAAAAATATATTTTGCAACATTATCAATCACATTTTTTTCCTTTGGAGTGTCTTTTTAAGTTTTTTGTTTATTTTTTGCCTTGTTGTTTATGTCATTGTTATTCATGTTATTGTTTTTTACCTTTGATTTTTTTCATAATTTCATCTTTGCTTGTTGCTTCAGTTGGGGTTTATTGATTGATTTTCTGATTGTCATCTTATGTTTTTGTTTCCTGATTTCCAATGAAACAGAAGGAATATACTTTAGTGACATGTCAAAAATATTGCAACATTTGAAATTTTACCGTGTATTTCTGTATAAAAATGGCCATTGTTTAACTGGATTATCTTGCATTTTACTAATTGGAAGCTACATAACATGTTATTGTAATGTTATTGATTTTTTTATGTACAACAGTTTCTGATTGGTGCAAAAATCAGCTAATTTTCATTAAACTAAATGTTGCAAACATTACATCTCAAAGGGAATCCAAGTACTAAGTGTTGTAACAGTGCTATGGGTCTTTCAGTATTCCTTTATACCTTAAAATCAGTCATTTTGTTATTTCAGTAACTCAATTTGTTTGTTTACATCTAGCACACGAAGTCCGTGATTATGTCATTTTTGTCCTTGTGGCAAGCTGTCTCTTTAGGATTTCTTATTCACACAATATTCATTTGAAGTTGAAATTTGCAAGGGTATGTATTCAATTAAAATAATAAATCAGCACAAATTTTGTAAGTTTACCTATGCCCATATTTTACACAACTTCTAAAGGCTAAAATTTAGCACTAACTGTGTAAACACAGTTTACCGTCTGCCATTGTTTATGTTGACATTCCATTCTACGTCACCTAATATGCAGTTGATCAAGCAGATTACATTTCAACAGCAGAGAAATTACCAAGCCCCTTACACCAAATCATAATTTTTTTCCACGAAAATGTACCCAAAATGTTCTAAAATGCCATTTCAATGGGCAAAAATGGAGATTAATTTCAACATAATTTTTCAGGATATACTTTGAAAAATTTAAACAGTCAGCAAAGCAAACAAATTAAAAGAACTCAAGTTTTCATTCCAACAAAAATTTTTATATTAGCTTGGCTTATATTTTCTGAAAACCTGCAGAAGCCATGTGACCGATGTTTTGGTAAATGATAAATTCGCCATTGATATTTTGCATGCCCACTACGAAGGCCAAAAGACAACAACTAGCACACCTTTTCTGAAAAGGGCAACAACATGTAAACTTCTTAAATTTCAACTTTCTATACTTAAATGATATAAAGAGAAACACTTTCAATGGAAGAAACAAATTTCCAAAAAAATTTTAGATTACCGATTTATCGATACTCTGGGATACTTGGAACAATTTCAATGAAACATGCAGAATTTTCATCCATTTCCTGTGAGATTGGTGAGAATTGAAATGTATCAAAACAATGGTGCAACACACTTACCATAAATATTACAAGAGCAATTAAACTCCGTACACCAAACAATATTAATTTCTTTCTTCTAAAAATCAAATCAACTGCTATTGGAATCCTAAAAAAAGTAAGACTTGAAGTAATTCATATTTATGATTCATTTTAATCTAGTAATAATGAAAAGCATAAATGCAAAATATGACTGAAATCGTTACAAAATATCTGAGAAATTCTTATTTTGAAGATAGCATTTGATATTTATCCTAAAATTAAGTTGTGCTTAGGACTATTCAAGTAAAAATATAAGAAGGGTTTGGAAGGCAATTTATACATTAATATTTTTTATGTGTGTTCATATGACACTTGCCTACATGATGATGGAATAGCCCTATGCAATTCCTGTATTCAAAGAATCCAATTAGAGTTAACTCTCTTATATTATTTTGAAATATATTTGATTTCCAAAATTTTTATACATGTTTATGTTTGAAGTATTTGAATATTTGTCAACTTGGATGAATAAGCAAAGCACATTGATACAGAATTATTTGAATATACTGTGAAAGTACTTTTGTTTGTTGGTTTCCAGTTTTCGTGGTTTTCTTGGTTCTCTTAAAACCACAAAATTAAGTCTCCCTCAAAAAAGTCTTTTTTTCCTAGAGTTTGAATGCACTGAATTCGAAACCACAAATTCAAGTACCCATTAAATAGTGATAATTATGAAAACCACGAAAACTGATGTTCACGAATAAAAGTACTTCCACAGTAACACAGAGCAACATGTTATATTTAAGTTCCAACAAAACCCTGGTTGTTATAAAAGAACAGTATCTTAAAATATTAAAATACCAAAAAAATGGTATAAATACAGTATAATCCTACAGATTTTGACAACTGATGTCTTTTCGGTGCAGATAAACTCATTAGATGAGTTTAAAAAAAAATGAATTTTCTCACAAAATTTTGACGTCACAATAAAGATTTTTGGACATCACAATGTTACATGATGCAATTTACTCAAATTGACCTTAGGTCAATCTGGGCAATTCATTCATAAAAAGAAATTGGAAATTGGTCAATACATTAAAATCAATATATGTTTAAAGCAAGAAATGTTAAAATTACCTATAGGGATTGACAGGACAGCATTATGCATGAAAGAGACACTATTTAGTTTTAGTCAGAACTTTTCAAATATTTTTAATATTGAAACTTTTCTAAGTGTAGTTCTTTTGGGTCAATACTTAAGTATTGGACTACTTGGCTGGTGTTGCACACAGGATCTAATATTCCTACAACAGAGGAATCAACCAAGTAGTAAGCTAAAAACAAAGTTCTGAAATTGCAGTACTTTTTAGTTTTGCAGATGGCCATTTTGTCAACTTATCTCTCTCGACAATAAAGAATTATACTGCATCCAAAAGAAGTGTTGTTGTGAACCTGTACTGATTTATCTCTCTTCAGTGCAAATCAATTCAAAACAATAAAAAAACAACACCAAAATATGTCTGAATCAAAAAGAGGAGAAATAGCCTAAATGGCCTAAAACAAATGTGAAAAAAGACAGCTAAGGACAGTGATTAAAGGCATATCCTACTATTGTTTCTGTGCATTTTGTTTTTGAGCTTTGTCGCAAATTTCCCGGGAATTGGAGCTTTAAGGTTTGTAATTCATTTATGACGTCATGATTTTTTTCGGGCAGTTGGAACGACGTACAAGGTTCAATTTATGTTCTAACGGTAAAGAATAAATGGAAACATTCAAATTATACCACTTCATTAAATAGTTCACCAACAGTTTTATTTTTATTTAAAGGCAATGTCAATTTCAAATAAAACTTTTTCAATTGACCTTCAAACTTGTGTAAAAAATAAAGTCAAATGAATTGAAAGTAAATGCCCTTTTAGATATAACACTATTTGATTGTTTCCAAATTCACAATGCCAGCATAATTTAAGAATAAGCAAAGGAAATAAAATAAAATTAATTTTGCAAAACGAAGAAATACTTCTAACCGTGTTGATATCAGGTAAATATTGCCATTGGTCTTATTTTGCCCTTTCGGTTTTTACTTTTTATGTCCCGTAAACGCACATTTTCCCAGTTTGTGCATGTATATAGCAATAAAAGGGAAACAAAAAATAATTACTTGGCTACATTTTATTACATATTTGCACAAAAATATAATGTAAATTATGACTGTATACTGCGTTTCAAATAAGGAAAAATTACTATCGGTATGACGAAAAACCCGCCATAGTATTCCCACCATTTTCGGTCTTTACATGTTTTTCACAGATATCTTTTTTCCCAGTTCGGTGACCCTATTATTTTATTTGCTTAATAAGTTGAGGAGGTTACACACTATCTCCTGTGAAAATATTATCAAATTATTATATTTCAATTTTTTTAGATCAGTGATTTTGTCGTATTGTGAGTACCTGGCAAAAATGGCGGGGACTTCAAAATTGTGCCGTTTATACCAAACCCTGCATATTTTTTTTATTTTGTTGTAACATTTTATTTTTCTACACACCATGAAGCATTAAAAGTAATTTTAGTTCAATCGAAATCTAAAATATAGTAAAAATATAGGCAATACATGTACATTTGTATAATGATAATCAATACATACAAAACAGGTATATAAATATGACGTCATAGCTCTAAAACTAGGTCGGTGAACCCCCATTATTTTTAGCTTAATTTAAAGCTTTCATCATTAGTATTGTACAAAAGAAATATCAAGAATATATCATATTGGAGTCTGAATAGTAGGATATGTCTTTAAGTCATCATATGATTAGAAATATAAATCAAACAAAGTTATCATAAACAAACTTGTAATATCATATAATTCTTACCCTAGAACACAAGCAAAGGGCCAACCTACAATAGAACTAGCTGCTACAGCAGTTATGGCAATCTGGAACGAAAAAATTGCAGGTAATTTATATAGAAATAATATAAGGGAAAAACACAATTTGGCCATAGTGACCCTATTTTTTTATTTCTTTTTTGCAAAGTTATTTATTAAGCACACTTTTTCAAAATTTTCATCAAAATCAATTATTGTTTTCATAAAAATTTTTTCCCTATAATATAGATTTCAAGATGAAGAACAACAATAAAAGTGTTGTCCATTGCTTGTTTTACCATGTATTTGTACAGACTTTGTCTTAAAGGCATTTACACCATATATTTTCATTGTTAAGGCCATTCAAAAAAAAATTGTTTCTCAAGCCCCGTCTGCGTCTGCCAAAAGGTGGCTGCATCGATTTTTTTTTCTTTTCTTATTTTTTTTTTTTTTTTTGCAAATTTGAAAAATAAATGTATTATTTCTTTATTTTATAAAAGTAACTAAGAGCAAAAAAATCTTGCAAAAAACTAAAGTGTATTTTCTATATCTTTGGAATTAAGGAGGCTCACTCTTGATGTTGTTTCTATCAAGGATTTTTGGAAACCTATTTTCATTTATTTAGCATTATACACTGAATGAAATCGTAAAAAGAAATATATAGGTCAGAGTGCTTTTAACGGAGATACAAGACATTAAAAAATTTGTTGGGAAATATATGTAACAACATTTGCGATTTTAATGAACAGAATCTTTTCATAACTACGCCGAGCGCAGCATGATACGACCGCATCATGTCGTCCACTGAAATTGAACTAGAGAATGTGTCTGTAAGACACGGATGCCCCACCAAAAGATTAATCGCAATATAACCTTATCATAAAATGTAGGTCAAAGCCACTTAATTGTCATTGATGTGGGCAGTACTCACCAAGGCATTTAATTTGACGAAATATCATATTGGACTTAAAGGCAAAACTTAACCAAATTCACCAAAGCATAAAATGTAGGTAAAAGCCACCTAATTGTCAATGATTTGGGCAATACTCATCAAGGCTATCAATTTGATGAAATATCATTGTCCTATAATGTGTAGTTGTTGAGAAATGGACTTTAAC
>MJUU01028036.1:19376-34624 GCA_002080025.1 Modiolus philippinarum
AGTGAGGAACCTCACACCATATAGCAAGCCCTAAATGGCCCCAAAAATGTAAAAAAGGGAATAAATCAATGGAAACAAACCACATCCAATAGAAATAATTATTATTTCTGTAAATACATAAAGAAATAATGAAATTAGTATTTATAAAGAAACACAGTGCTTTTTTGAACAGGCTACCTATAATTTAAAATTTAAACTTGTAATAAATACAAAAAATACCGAAGTTGCATAAAACAGTAAATTTCGCTATGCTGTACACATGTTTCAAGGAGTAACCTCTCATCAGCAGCATTAAAATCAAATTATATGGAAAGCCATAATCCAAAAGAAGTCCATTATTACTTGTAATAAGTTGTCTTTCACACTTTAAGCCTTTGTAGTGGTATCATTGTAGTGGCTGTGCCAACACCCCCATATGAAGGAACTTGGATGTAGCTTCAAGAATTTATGTTATCTTATACATGTAGATACTGATGGTTCATTTGTATGTTTATGTTTGTTTATAAGCACATGTTTGATAAGCAAAATACATGTCTTCATATTGAGGCACAGTACCGGGTATCAGAAAACTTGAACTTGTAGATCTTCACCAAATGAGACAGAATTTTAGTTTGTAATGCTGATATTGACACATTACAGAAGGCAGTGAGGCTTAAATGTCAACACAAGATCAGCATCAAATTAATAAGTAACAACAACTTTCATGCCATATTTATGAAATAGTATCTTACAGGTTCCCAGTAGTTGTATGTTTCGTCACAGTCTCCTACGATATTCCACACGGCAGCACAGAGTCTGATCGACAGTAGTAACTTGAATGATGTATAAGCTCCTGGCATCCATGGTTGACTGTAAGTATAAGCTGGTGCAGATTCCTGCCTATTGAAAAAAGAAAAAGAAAAACAATGCAAGTGGTGACCCAAATTGATGTCTCGCCCGTCCCTGCTTGATCGCAAAATTGATGTGAAAACTCAAACTGCCTAAATCAGAAAACTTAACATGTTCACTAGACTGTGAAATTAGATAAACTGACAAAAGTAATATAGCAGACTGTCACATATCACCCAAAACCAAAATTCCAAATATATATGACCTACCACTGATAGATACTGAAAAACCAAACATGTTCACTAGACCATGAAAATGAGGTGAAGGGCTAAAGCCAAATAGCAGGCTGTCATCTTCCATCTAAGAAAAACCCACATGCCAAATATTATTGAACTTACATTAATAGATACTAGGAACTTAACATGATCACTGGAATGATCATGAAATTGAGGTCACAGACAAAAGCCAAATAGCAGACTGTCATGTACTATGCAAGACCAACATATAAACCAAATATCATTGTCCTACCACTTATAGTTACTGAGAAAATGACCTATTTACAAAAACTTAACATGCTAACTACAATGAACTAGGCCGTGAAATTAAGGTCAAGGACAAAAGCCATATGACAGACTGTCATGAACTACCTAAGACTAACCTACATACCATATATCATTGACCTACCACTTATAGTTACTGAGAAACTAAACTAAGCACAAAAAACTTAACATGTTCATTGGACCGTGAAATTGAGGTCACATACAAAAGCCATATGACAGGCAGCCATGCACTACCCAAGACCACTCATATACCAAATATCATTGACCTACCACTTGTAGTTACTGAGAAACTGACCTAATCACAAAAACTTTACATGCTCACTAGACCGTGAAATTGAGGTCAAGGACAAAAATTATATGACAGACTGTCATGTACTACCCAAGACCAACTCATATACCAAATATCATTGACCTACCACTTGTGATAATTGAGAAACTGACCTAATCAGAAAAACTTGAACTAGACCGTGAAATTGAGGTCACAGACAAAAGCCATATGACAGACAGCCATGTACTACCCGGAACCAACCCATATACCAAATATCATTGTCCTACCACTTATAGTTACTGAGAAACTGACCTAATCATAAAAACTTAACATGCCCACTAGACCCGTGAAATTGAGGTCTTGGACAAAAACCCATGTACTACCCAAGACCAACCCATATACCAAATATCATTGTCCTACCACTTGTAGTTACTGAGAAACTGACATAATCACAAAAACTTAACATTAAAGTTTATGCCGTTGCCGTCATACTTTGTGCGCATATGTCTCGCTTTCCGCGCCTTTCGTTGCGGGCGAGTCAAAAATTATTATAAATCAAGCTTAAATGAAGAGTAAAGATATTGTCATTTACTTATGTCACATAAATTCTTTAATACTTGTGTTGTTTTTTGTGATTTGTTTCTACAGTTCTTTAATTGGCTTCACACAGCAAGTGCATTATTTTTGTTTTAGATGTGTTCTGTGCTGTTATTTTCTTCTTGTTTTTATGATCTTTATGTTATATCTCTATATTGCCATTTTTGTACCTTTGATTTTTGGTCATGTGTAATTTCGGTCTTGGACATTTCAACCTGGTCATAAATATGTTCTGAAAGTGCTGCATTTCCGTATAACTCTTGGCAAATGATAAATATCTAATTACTTTTTATGAACTGTTTTTGAGGTTGGTAACCAGAATATCCCAACATGACCAGGTTATCCATTTAAAAGCAGCATTTACTCCTGACTTTATTTGGGAAGAAACTACATGTAAAGTTAAAATCATAAGAGTAGTTATACTAGGATGTTATCATATGTTGCAGAAGTTTGTCTTAGCTTGAGGTCATCATTGCCATTCAACAGAATACCCAAGTATTATTTGGAATCAATAAAATAAGTCAAAACATAAAACAGCATTTGTTATTTTGCTTTCAAATTATCAAACAACTTACTCATCTATAGTATGAAAACAAAGTTAATGCATTTGAACAACAACATTACATTATCAGATTAGAATATCAGAAAATTGCATTATTCAATAATTCAATAAACATCTAGGCCTCACCGAACGCAATTACGAATGGACACAATTACGAAGGATTTTTTTTGTTTTTCTTCTCCAAAAAATCATTATGCTTAATATTTAATAAATGTTTCTATTTTTGAAAACCCCACAAAAATGTTCGTGTTTTCATGGCAAAATAATCCATGCGCACTCTGTAAATATTGCAGGCGACGACAAAATAATTTTGTTAAACACGAAGGAATTAGAGGGGTTACAATTCATCGATGAATCAATTATATCGATTCAAAGTGATGACGATTCCCATATTGTATCTATGGTCTGGAATTGCGATACCGAAAACGGCTTTGTTTTATACAACTGCACCCAATCTGATCTGCATTTTATTAGTGCAAATATGGCGGAACTCGTAGATCCAAACGAATTGTCATTGTGAATGTTCCCACGGCTTATAAATTGATATAATTATTAATATTTAATGACAATTATGACAGATACATGGCTCAGATATTAAAACAATTGTATAATGCAATTCATAGTCTTGATATCTGCTGAATTTATGTCAAGAAAACAAGATTAACAATACCATGATACGTATCGTGATAGTATTGTATCGCATACAGATATCAGGATATGTATCATATTGTGAGATTCCTCACGATACTCAGCTATAGAAGGAACAGAGGTTTTCTTCTAGAATTCGCTTTAAAAAACTGACAAGGTAAGTCCTTAATGTCATTTTTTGTTAATTTCTATAAAGAAAAAATATTTTGATTGTATACATATGCTGGATGTAGATTATTGCTCGAATATATCTATAACTTGTGTTTTCATGACACCGATGACCTGTTGTTTTGGTCAAGCAAACATTGCGATATCAAGGAAAATTCCCAAGAATGTCCAAACGTATTTGACACAGCTTGCAGAACTGAATAAAAGAAAGATTTCAAAATGTGACTTGACATTCAATACGTCAAATATAAGTTGATTAATCCCAATTGTAGGAGGATCATCCCGGAAAATTAAAATCATTCCTTTATTCCAACTTTTGATAATTTACTGTCATGGCTGACTGATTTGTTTACATTTGAAAATGCCATATTAATGGCATTTATTGCAAAACCTGGCAATGAACATGATGAAAACCTTATGGTCTGATAGTTCATGGGCTAAACTATGTTTTATAAGTACAAAATGTATTTCCATAATTTTAAAAAGTCCCAGAACAATTCCACAGCCTGTTCATAATTGTGTCCCTTTTTATGGCCCCAGTTGATCAGAAATGGGTCATACCAATCATCTAAGTAAAATAATATCTAGGCCAGAACAAAAAATAAATAAATACAGATTTATTGTACTATGGGTCCATCTTTACACCAGAGAGCTCTATAAGAGCTGAAAGTGTTCGTATGTGTTGAAGTTTAAGGTGTCTCAGTGGTATTATTCCGCCATTTTTGTTTAATACTTGTTCATTTAGGCTTATTTGTATTTGCTTATAGGACATATGAGTAGACTTTTAGGTATTTTTTGTAGATTTTTTTTTGTAGTTATTAACAAGGACCCCATTGGAAATAAGTCCTTTTTGAATTTACAGTTGACTGTTTTGGGGGGAAATTAAAAGATTGAAACCACTCTCTCTCTCCTTTATAAGTTGCCTGATGTACATTTACTGCATTTCTCCTTTTATTCCATTCTTCTATAGCAAGCATTACATTTTTTTGCCTTTTCTGATTCAGTTAAAAGAGAGGTGTTCTGGGATTTTGAGTGACCTTTCGTGCATTACAGTACCAATATGTTTGTTAACGTCATTAAGGCTACTCAGATCAACTATGCAAACTCTGCAGAACGTGGAACTTGCAACGACCTAGTCACTCGCATAGCCATCATGTGGCTCTTGCAGCTAGTTGTATCAGGGATTGTGAACCCTGACTCATAACCCAAGAACTGTTCACTATGATTGCCGGTGGTCCATCCAGTTACATAACTTTATTTACGTCGCCGAAGCCTTAAAATCAACAAAAAAGTCAACCAAACTCGTCATATTTACGATTATTTACATGCCGGATCCAATCAGCTGTTTTTCACACGAATACCGCGTGATAGATGCAAAACCTGATTCTGATTGGCTAATATCGAGAATATGGTTAACTCCCTTTCGAGAATTTAGATTATCTCCCTTCAGCCAAAATCGTGTAAACAAACATTTTTTTCGTGTGAATTTCTTCAAAATCGTGTTTTATGCAAAATTTTTGTTTCACGGTCGTGACAGAAGGTTAAAATCGTGTAGATCACGCCAAAATCGTGAAAGTTGGCAGGTATGTGCAACAACTTTCATAAAGAAACTATTTTGACACACTGTTTTGACATCTTCGATATTTTTTTTAATTTTTCATATTACTACGCGTGAAACAAATAGGTCCTATTTTCGTTTTAATAATGTACTTGATAATCGTTTAATTTCTCAATGCAGGAAATTTAATAAGTTTAATTAAAGCGAAGTAGTAATTGAAATTGGTTTGGGTGTATTATAAACGTCTCGTACTGTATACTCAAGCCTATTCGACACCTCTTTTTTAGTTTCAATCCGCCATCCCTTTAAAGCCTTTAAACACCTCGATTCCCACTTTAGCTGTGTTCAAACATTTTTACCATTTCAGGACAATAGTATGTAACGTTCTACCAGATTATTCAGTTAGTTTACTGTATTATTTACAATTTTATAAGGAGATTTTTAACCTGTTTAAAAGTTTCCCGCCCTGCAACATCTATTTTTATCTAATTCAAGCTGGACCGATAACTAAAGTGTTCATGACGAACACTAAAAAAATTGACATTTTGTCTGTTTACTCCGATAAATTTTCTTAAGAAATCTTTTGTAATTGTGTCCAGTGAGGCTATGTTATGCATTGCTGATCAGGTTATGGCCGAAACATCCAAATCTAAAAGGACTGAGTCGAAAGTTACACTATTGCCAAAACATCCTGCTACCCAATGAGGCCGAAAAGCTAATGGTCAGATTGTTGTAAGGCCTGGCTGACAAAGGGAGATACTGAGATACATGTATACATAGTGCTTGACTGTCTAAGAGGGTGGTAAAGGGTTATTTTCATGCAACATTTATGCATTTTATAAATTCGTGTTTTGTGTTTTTATTCCTCGTGTTTTCATGTCGGCATTATTCCACGTGCCTCGTTTTTGTCTATATTATGAGCTCGTGATTCGTTTTTTGGATATTTTATACTTCGTGCGTGTTCATTTTCCTGTAAAAAATCGGGACTTGTTTCAATTAGAATTGTAACGGTACCGGAAAGTATCACAGAGCAAAATTTCATAGATTTTCATTGATTTTAAGAGCTTTCAGGTAAAAAAAAACTTTAGATAGGATGAAGTTTTCGGTGAACTATGAGCATCTATTTTCAATGTTTTGTGATTGGCCATTCTTATCACTCTTATTCGTTTTCGGCAATTTTTAAGCCCGTTCTTTCTTGTTGAGGGCCCCCCTTTACCACCCCCGTCTAAGGGTAGGACCGAAATAGAAGATAAAATTTGCCAATTATTTTGTCTAGAATTGTCTATTTCTTGATGCTAAAAGCAACTTGTCAATATTCTTTGCTATATATTTTACTAGTATTGTACAATACTGGTAGTACTAGTATTGTGTTCATATTCTTCACTTTATCCCTTTGCTAGTTTTACCACTTTCATTTACCTATGTGACTCTACAGTTTGAGGATTTGTAGTTTTAGTATGTTTTTCGATACTTTTTCGTTGTTTCATGGAGGCTGTCATGTTTAAGTACCGCAGTAAATAAAATTAAAAATAAATTAATTAATTGAGGTAAATAATTACAATATTCAGAAAAATTGCAAAATATATTGCAAAAACTAAAACGGTATCTTTTAATTGTTTGTAGATAACCCCCCTCCAACGTTATTACGGAAAAACAACAGATTGAAATGTGGGTCAAAACTGGGACAGTAAACACAAAAGTGACCTTGACTCGCCGGCAACTTTGCTGAACAGCAAGGATGGCATCTTTTTGTAGATTGACTGGCTCACTGCTGATAAATGTCACCAGATCTGCATGTCATCGAAGACCTTTACAACGAGCATGGTATTGTATGGCAGCAGGGTCCTCTCAGCACACTCTGAGTGTAAAAAACAAGATAGAAAAAACAAAAGAGCAAGCTCTACTTGGAGGAGGTCAAAAGAGGATTGACAAGCAACATGAAAAGGTTGATAAAACTTTGCCAAACAGATACCTATATATTAATAATTTTGTAAAGGCAAAGATACATCATACATAAAATTATCAACAAGGCCTCTCACAATCATGTCTCACCAACCATAGACCACTTTCTTACTTCTTTTTATGAATGAATTGCGCCGGTTGACCTGGTGTCAATCGGCGCAAATTGCGTCACTGGACATTATGACGTTGGAAAATCTACATTGTGACGTCAAAATTGTCCGGGAAAATTCACGCAGTGGAAAGTCGTCTATTGTCACCACAGGCACAGCCACGGACAAGGCTTAGGCCATGGCCAGGTCATTTGAAAAATTTGTTTCTATCAATGGTTAGGTCATGTGACAAGTATCCCAGACCTGTCAAGTTTTGAAAATTGCCTCGTGTGAGATATGCCAAAACTTCCTAAGAACAAAAGAAAAATTAAAAAAATAAAAGATAAAAAAAAAGATCAAAGGAATTTGCTGCAAATTTTTTACGTATAAGCTTCCAGTAAGTCTCACACGGATCACTTGACACTTGACAAGTCTGATAATGTTAATAAAATATTCTTAATTCTATTCTATTCTTTTCACATGACCTGGCCATTGATAGAAACAAATGCCTGTGAATTGTCACCCTTTGTTTGATAAAAGCATTGATCATAAATATACATTCAATATTGAGGCCACTTTAGAAAAATACCCAGTTTTAAAACTGCATTATTCAAAGGTGAATGAAGATCTATATTAAAATAAAATAATCAAAATGTTGAAAATGATGAGTTTTTCTTTATCAAGAGCTTTTAAAAAAATTATTTACTAGTACCTTAAAAGATAGTGTTTGAAATTCTATGCCAAAAAAACACAAAATGAAACATATTCACAGCATTCAGGAAGTGGATATACATTGTGACTTTGACTTTTTATTGATTCCTTCTGAAATGAGTTTTTGGACTTAGACAATTTTTCATAGAAATAAATCAAAGGGTAGATATTGTGAAATAATTCTGTGAGTGAGAAACAGTTTTTCATTGTGATCCTCTTAAAAGGTTGTTTTCAAAGTGTTGTATCCAAATTTCTTTCACAGCTTTGATTTTTGTGTAAAATTTCTTAAAAGGCCAGAAAAGGGTGAAGTATATTATTATTTTTGTCTGATTTCAATTGAACCCTTGTGAAAAGTTATTTCTTGAGGATTATATCATTTTGTCGTATCGTGTCTACACCCAAGTAATTTTCACTCGCCATAATGATTCAGGGTTCAATGAGCAGGGGTATATCTGGCTACCATTTGGAGGCAGTTATTGTTTTGTTTTACAGACACAAGTGTGGCAAAAGATAATTAGATTGAATTTAACTGAAAAAAGCAAAAAAAAAAAACATGTACAAACCAGATTTAAAAGGCAAAATATTAATGGATATCCATTTCATAACACTGAATGATGTGGTAGTTTTCATTTGTTTTCAGGGAAAACTTACAGCAAGAGAAAGAATCCAACTATTGATGGATGAAGGATCGTTCATTGAATATGACATGTACCTAGAACATGACTGTGCTGACTTTGGTATGGAAAAACAAAAAGTGAGTATTACTGAAATGTGAACTGCTTAGTATGGAGCAAACTAAGGCATGTCAAATGTACTGTTTCAGTTCACAAAAAATATTTTTGCACATCAAAAGCAATGCTGAATTCTAATATTTCAATGACAAATAATTATTTGTGCCATTTTAAAAATCATTGAATTTCCATATTACAAAATAGCATATTTGGATTTTTCCAAGATCAACAATGAAAGACTGTCTTTAAAACAAAATGATTAAATCAGATAACTGTTGTTGGGTAAAATCAGGGGGTTTAAAAGAGTGTTGACTAGTGATGTTCCGATGATCGATTATAATCGATAATTGATCGATTTTCAACATGAAATCGATTAATCAATTATGATTTTCAATAAGCGATAATCTGATGCCAGTTAAATTTTGCAGAAAATTGAACATTTTTTAAGAAAATGTTTTATTTTTTGTCCGATATACCAGGATGGGTGAAGAAAACTAATGAGATTGTTCATCAGAAGTGAGTAATCTCAATATAGCATTCTGTTTAGAGCTGTTCATTAAATATTCCACAGTTGTATGTCTCAAGGATGGGGAATACAACAGGTCATAAATACATATCCATTTTCAAATTGACAGTGAAAATCAATATGTTTGAAATTATGCAATGTAAAAGCACAGCAAAAATGGTTGAAACCAAACTGTATAAGTACTATATTGATATCCGATTTTAATCGATAATCGAATCGGAAGGTACATGTGATTATTCCGATTAATCGATTACGATTTTTTTATCCGATTAATTAGATATTTGACCAATATTCCAATATCAGCAGTATGAAAATTGCAAAAAGTATTACAAGAACAAATCCAATTTTTTGGACACTCAGGCAGCCCAATTGACTACCATTCATTGTAAATGGTGTTGAGAAAACCAATTTGAATTGGAAAGACCAGGAAGTTACCTGCCTTAAACTGTAGAGACGTTTGTATAATTGAGGCCTTGGTAGCCTAGTGGTCAAGGATGTTAGTCCCCTGTACAATTGCCCAAGCCTATACTAGTGATGGATAGAATTCCATAATCAATCATCGGTTACAGTCAGCCAACTAAGCATCGATTAATAATCAAAACACCCACCTGACAGAAGTTCTACTTTTGGGGATTGCCTGTTACAAAATGAAAACGAGAGTTTTTAGAATGAGATAATTTGCATTTATAGCAATTATACATGGGTAAAAATGAGCTTTTATGCTTATGTAGTTTAAAAATATTCATTTAAATATAAAATTCAAAGGAAATTTTTAAACAAATAAGACAACCAATTAATGAATATGATACTTTTATAATCGATCATCAAAATCTGGGGTATAATAGATCATCGGGACAACACTAGCCTACACATTTGTATCACTCCTCATTTCTGCAATGTAAGTTCATGCCCCTCTTTGTAAAAGGCAAAAAGTAGTTCTTTAGACTTTCATATTATGTGACAAAGTTTGTTAGTATTCTTTACAGGGTTGGCAGTTTTTCTCTATTTACTACAACTTTCCATGACACCTCAATGAGAAAGAGAATGGCAAAAATCGCCATAAAATCAAATGAAATGATCTGAAATACATGTTCTGTAGTCCTTGTATTAAGCTCCCAGGGTGTTTATAAAATTTTAAAATTGGAGCACTTATAACATTATATAAAGTGTGGAACAAACCATTCTTATATTAGTATATTGTGTCTTAAGAATACAATGCAATTTTTGGAAAGAATGCTTTAACTATCCAAATCTTTAATACACAGAATAAAAGAAAGAAAACGATGCAACATTCGACCAATTTAATAACATGAAAAATATTTTTATACAAACAGAAACTTAGATACACTAAAATGAATAATCATACCCAATTGATTTAAAAAACATTGACAGAAAACATTTGAAATAAATACAGAATTTACCACAATAGTGGGATTTTTGAGGGGCTGAAGGATTTCAATTGAAAGTTTATGTATTTTTAATGACGGTTCAAACACTTATTTACATCCTGGAAATGGGGCTTACACAGCTATAGACCTAACTATAACTGACCCATTTCTACTTTTGGACTTCTCTTGGAAAGTACNAGGGGCTGAAGGATTTCAATTGAAATTTAGGTTGGGGGCACTTATAGTGGCAGGGGTGCTTAATACAATATTTGTAAAATTTTGTTAATTTCCATAATGTCGTAAATGATAATTCACATTACAAAATATGACACGAAAATTTTATTAAAATGTATTCAGATTTATGGAAGCTGAATATCCACAAAATTTTGTGTAATTTCAAATCTACACCATCAAACTTACAAAATCTTAACTCAAGGAGAATGTGTAAATTAACAATCTTACAATAAATTAAAAAATGCAACATTTTTTTCTCATAATCATGTATGATCATGTATTAATTGTACCAATATATTTCTGTTAGTTATCACTTACAGTTCATAAAACAGATTGGAAATGATGTTGTGATAACTTGTGTCTGATCCCCTAGCAAAAAGACAAGTTTTTATTTGAATTAATATGAAATCTCCATGATTATTTCAGTATCCAGGTGATAGTGTTGTAACAGGGAGAGGAACAATTAATGGAAGACCATGTTTTGTATTCAGTCAGGTAAAATTCGACAGTTTTATCTATTTACTAGATAGTTATAATAAGGTCACTCTTCATTTGTACAATTTACTTAGGACTGTTTTGGATTAAATATAGGGGGGGGGGGTCGGAAGGCACTTTTTAAAAGGATCCACCACGGATAAAATTTTAATTCCTTTGTCTTATTGTTTCTTCAGCATGTTCAGAACAAGTATCAAATATACCCCATGACCCATCAAATTTTAATTAAAGTGCCTTCCGTCCCCCCAAACCATGGGACTTGTTTCTTGTTTCAAAATGTCAAACAATGTTACTATAATATCAATTTTCCCTAAGAATTTATACAGAAAATACAGGGAATGTACTTAAAAAAATACAAAGTCTGTACATAAAAGAAAACAAGAGATGTACATAGAAACTATCTTGGCATGTACACAGAAAATGTTACTTAACAATCCTGAAAGCAAGACAGGGAAAATTCTAGCAGATACTAATGTATGATTTCTTAATAGAAGATAATGCACATTGGGTACTGCACTTTACCATAATAAATACATGATAAAGGCATTTCTTGAAGTTTCATTCAAAACATGTGGATGGGGAATAATCCACAGGATTACAACAGGATGACATTTGATATCTTTCAATTACTTATGACACCCACATTTAACTCAACACGCTTTTAAATGTTTTGAAATATGAAAATTTGAATGTCATAGGCACTATGTTAACAATATACATATAAATATACAGATCTTGATATTCCTATATACATTGTAAATAGAAAGATGTCACAGATGATCAGGGAACTACATGTTTGATAATCCTGGGAAATTTTAAGAGGCCAAATCCTTTGCAGGACAAAGGTTATTTACTGAAAGTGGTCTTTGTACAAAAAAGCAATGATATAATTATTGAGTCTCTTTATGTGAAAATCTACAATGAAAAATAGCATACAGGTATTGTCCGTCATAGTACATGTATTTATTTCTATTTTGACTCAAGTTTCAAATTCTAATGTTTTGTTTATATATTGTTTATATATTTCAGGACTTTACAGTATTTGGAGGAAGTTTATCAGGAGCTCATGCTAAGAAGATATGTAAAGTGAGTGAACATGTTCACACATTGAACAGCTGGAAAAAAAATCTCAAAATGCAACTTACATGTAACAGTCAAACTTTGGGTACTTGAACGTTCAAGTCTTTACTTTTGAAATGCCTATGTCAAGTCAGGACCAATGCAGTCTACAATTTTCTGGTGAATTTCCAACTGCTTTGTCATTTTCCTCATGGACTTTGGCCCTTTAAAATTCTGTTCTGTAATTTTGTAATTACCCCATTCAAAAGTCTTCCACAAAATATTTGAATTATATAGAAATTTTGTAGTTTGAAGTTGTATTTTGTGCAAAAGAAGACAGATAGTACAATAAACCTTTTCTTCCGTAAATGAATGTTTTCTGTTTAAGACAGGGTCGCGTGAAGCTGTCTTACACGGGTAAATGTCCAATCCAACGTTGCGATTTGTTTGACGTCACAATTGTTACCACACCATGGATTATTTGATGTCACATTTTAGAACTCCACAAGAAATGGCAAGATTTACTTTCTTTTGGGTTGGTTGTTGTATTTTACAGAAGAAATACGTTCTTATATTTTCAACAAAAATTAAAGATTGGGATATCTTCCACTCGCGTGAGAAATTCTACATCTTTTACCCTCGTTTCACTCAGGAAAAGACGGAATTTCTCACACTCGTGGTAGATATCCCTTAACTTTAATATGGTCTTGTATAACAACCTATTAGTCTTCAGAGATCTTGTTGCAGATGGACCAACCTTTTTGAAAGATCATTTTCTGTTTTCTTTTGGATGGTGCTGTGTTAAATATACAATTTACATAGTATAAAGATTAAACAAGCTATGGTAGGCTATTACTTATGGAAGAATATTGAATTTTTAAAGTGGGTTTTAGTGGTGCATAGGTTTTGGCTACAAAAGTTCCATTGTACATCAAAACATTCTATAAAATAACAAAAAAAACATGACAAAATTTGAAACCACAAATTTAAGTATACACCCTCGAAATAGTGACATGTATGAAAACCACTAAAATTGATTCCACAAAATAAGGTACTTCCACAGTAGTAGATGCAATACTTATAATGTTATGCATGTGGATGTCAAATTGATAGTTTTTTCTTATAATTTAAAGAGTTGAGGGACTATGATTGTCTGCAATATAAGCCTAGATATGTATTCAACCTCTTAAAAAAAAAAGAAAAAAACATGGTCAGAAAGTCCTCTATAACACTTAAGGTGGTCAGTAGTAAAAGTTTGTATCATATTCAGATTTTTTGTGCACATTGAATCACAGTCTCACTTTCTTCTTCAAATGAACCTTGCCAGCTCTGAAGCTGGTAAGTATGCAAAAAAAAAAAACAACGAACAAACAATATCACAAGAAAAGTATAGATATCTTCAAACCAACAATTTTTTTATATCAGATTTAAGTGTTTTAAATAGATATAAAGAGAGACATAAAGTACACAACAATTAAATGACAATTGTGTTGTTGAAATTCAACACAATAAAAAAGGGGGCTTACCACAAAGTTGTTACTGAACACAATCCACAATCCATACTTTAATAAAAACTTCTTTTTGTCCCATGAAAATCTAAAAACATTTCTAACAAGTAAAGCTAAAAAGACAGCCAAACAAGCTACAGACAATAACTACATGTATGTACATAAAATATTACTTTTTCACACGTAAAAGTTGCTATCTATGCACAAATTATGAACATTATTCCAATATGCTTTTACCAGTGTAAGGGGGACAACTCTTGTAATTTTGGAATTTTCAGATTTGATTCAGTTTGTAGTTGATCAAGATAGATAGTAGATAAATGATGGAAAATGGGCTTTGACAGGTTTAAAACAATTGACAGCTTAATAATAGCATGAAAAAAGTAAAGATTATACTTCTAACACCCTGATAAATACTCTCAGCAGACCCTTGAACAAGTGAATTGTTTGAATATCCAAATCTTCCTTACAAGATACCATAAAAGCAGAAATTCTTGTGGAGGATTTTATTTTGTTTATTCCATGATAAGAGTTATCAACTAAATTAATTTAACTCAAATTTCATCTCTGAAATAGTAATTACTATGAATTCCATAGAAAATTGTCCTGATGACAGCTTAAATCCACAAAATTTTATCCAGATGAAAATGAATAATTACACAGTATACAACTATATGTAATGAGATTAATTTTATACACTGCAGTATCATTGTCTTTTATTCACTTGATTCCCAACCTACTTATATGTTTAAACTCTTCAAATAATCTTAAAGTATTTTGTACATAGGAAAAATGAAAGGATATGGAGTGAATGTACATGTGACAAAAATGCTCACGATACATAGAGAACTCCAGTTTATCAAGGACAGGTCTTTTATTCCTGTCTACATCTTGATGCCGCCTGAGGGTCTTCAATTAGAGGTGAACAATATTCACCCCCTCAAGCGAGATCAAGAAGGCCCCTAGCGTGCACATAAGCGGTATTCTTGATAAAAATTATATCAAGGTCACTCCCTTGCTTCCCACCCACCATGGAGTGCCAACTTGAGCGATGCTCAGGGTTATCGAGCTGAAAGCACCAGGGTTACAAGAAGAGAATAAAAATGTTGAGCAACATGTGCTTTTTGTACATGTATTTACAATGAAAGTTTATGGAGTAAATGCACATGAGACCACAAATACTATGGATGAGTATTGTCAATAAAATATTGTATCGTGATATATTTATACATCGCAAGCATATCATGATATGTATATGTATCGTCTTCTGATTTCTCAATTTGATTACATTTTTAAATCTTCTTATAACTATTTTATGTGATAAATTAGTAAAATATTCTTCAGTGTGACAAGAGT
>MJUU01028036.1:44733-56617 GCA_002080025.1 Modiolus philippinarum
CCCCCCTTCAAGTTAAATGGTCGGTCCCTTATGGGATTGTTAAATTAAAGGAAAATTAAATCACACAGGCATTATATTTGACGAGGTTGTGAAAAAATAGACAACCATTGCGACATGCAGGGGATTTTGCCGTTACCTGTATGGGGAAAAATAGTACTTTCCGTTGAAGATTGGATCCTATTTTTTTCCTTGTATGGCACTCGGTAGATGTCCTTGGTACTGGATTTGGCTTCCTATTTCGATATTTTTGGAAATGAGTACTTCTTTTTGACTACTTTTGATTATGGCTTTCCATAGAATTGATTTTAATGTTGCT
Source organism: Modiolus philippinarum (assembly GCA_002080025.1). Taxonomy (NCBI): domain Eukaryota; kingdom Metazoa; phylum Mollusca; class Bivalvia; order Mytilida; family Modiolidae; genus Modiolus; species Modiolus philippinarum. The sequence goes on from MJUU01028036.1 coordinate 45,050, forward strand.
GATGAGAGGTTACTCCTTGAAACACGTGTACAGCCAATCTCCGAAACAGAGGTACATAGCTCTTCCTACGTCAGATTATCACCTCAATCTCCGAAACAGGTGCATAGCTCTTCCTTCGTCAGATATCACCTCTGCCACACCGGAAGGAGAGATTCCTCTCAAAATGGCCGATTTTCATGACGTCACAGTGTGAAATACGTCAGGATGTATACGACGTCACTGTGAAAAGGGCGTGGTAAATCCAATATGGAGGACAAGGTGTGGCAGAGGTGATAATCTGACGTAGGAAGAGCTATACACCTCTGTTTCGGAGATTGATTATCACCTCTGCCACACCGGAAGGAGAGATTCCTCTCAAAATGGCCGATTTTTATGACGTCACAGTATGAAATACGTCAGGATGTATACGACGTCTGTGTGAAAAGGGCGTGGTAAATCCAATATGGAGGACAAGGTGTGGCAGAGGTGATAATCTGACGTAGGAAGAGCTATGCACCTCTGTTTCGGAGATTGGTGTACAGCATAACGAAATTTACTGTTTTTATGCAACTTAAGTATTTTTTATACCCCCGCTCCCCATCAGGGATAGAGGTTATACTAATTTTGGTCTGTGTGTGCGTGCGTGTCTGTGTGGGTCAGTCCGTGACACATTTAGTCGTATTTATCTCAGCAATGGTAAAACGTACAGACCTGAAATATTGTCACAAGCTTTGTATTATCATGCAATATTGTGGGATTGGTTTTTGGACAAATCAGAATACTACTTCCTGTTTACTGACTTAGTCAATTTTTGACACTTGTAGTATTATACAGTGAATTTTTGTCAAAATAGTTTTCTCTGTGATGGTAAATGATACAAAGCTGAAATTTTGTCAGAAGCTTTGCATGGTCATGCAATATCGTGAGATGTGTTTTCTTTCTTGTCGGAATACTATACATTTATTTCCCATGCAAAATTTGAAATTAATGATCATGAAAAAAATTAATAAATTAATTAATTTATTATGTGGAAGATATGAAGATTTGTTTACCCGAGGGAATCATATTTCCCGAAGGCATCGCCTGAGGGAAATATGATTTCCCGAGGGTAAACAAATCTTCATATCTCCCACATCCATGGGAAATAAATATTTTATTCCACCACTAAGTTTTATATGTACAAATCATTGAAGGTTGCATCGAGAAGTGGTTCTACCTCCCCTCCATCTATCTGAATTTTTTTTCATGATCTTGAAGAATTCAGTCAAAATTGACAGAAAACTAGCAAAAACTCGTCTGGAATCATTTTTTCTTGAAACTCTGCCTGAATCCTCCTATATTCGAAGGCTGCTGCATCTATATATGACATCGATGGGTGAAAATATAATAACGTAATAAGGACCCAAGAACTAAAAATACACTACAGTAAGAAAAGGCATTGTCGTTGCGGGCGATGCACAATGGGGCGGATTGGCATATCAATAGGGCGGGAAAATGTGTAACAATGGGGCGGAAAAATATGTATCAATGGGGCGGATTTACCTGTTTCCAAAATGGATGAAATTACCCTTAAATCAGTTAGATTTTAAAATAATTTATCAGATTTATTGCATAAAACAACGAAATTTAGTAAAATTGTTCAGTGTTCAGTTGTGTAGAAGTCCAGTCAAGATAACGTATTAACATCAAGTCTGATTGCGCTCCGTTTTTAGGAATTTTCTTTTCGATGTCGTGTTCGGACATTTTATGAGTATGCTCCAAAATTCCAGAAAGCACCCTAGTACAATCCAAGTCAGTTATTATCTTAGATTTACACTGTTCCTGTTTAAGGTACATCGACAAGAAACTGAATTGGTCACATTTCAAAATTGAATCTGGTCGGAATGAATGGCCTTAAACAATTCAAATGTCTCTGTCTTCAGCAATAATGCCTGGTTTTCTTGCATACAGTTTCAAGTTTTAAAATTTGTAAATCATCTTCGTCAAAACGTATCTCAAACATATATGTGAACGATTTTAAACTTTATTTAAGAGCTTGTCATGCGCGATTAAGCCCTTGTATGTGAACTGTATTTATTTACATAAAGGCAAGCCCCCAGATTAATTCTTTATGTTATACATTTTTTATTATTTATTTTTAAAATCAAGTTATATAGATTATTATTTCAGTTGCAAATATTTCTAATAAGAACATTTTTTTGTAAATACCCCCACTGATACATGTTTTTTCCGCCCCATTGATACATAATTTTTCCGCCCCATTGAAAATTTACAGGTCTAAAAAATCCGCCCCATTGATATGCGGCCGTCGTTGCTCAAATAAATTTGTTTTATTGATTTTTGAAATTGACATAACAACACAAATGAAAATAATTAAAAGTGTGCTGTTGAGACCTTATTATTCAGTAAAACTCTTGGCTATGTTCCTTAACCATGTTAACTCGGAACAACTCCTTACTATGATAACTCTTGTTAAATCTAGAGAATTTCGAATGAGGGGAATATGATATTTGGACACGACGTTTAGCGGGAGACACGATGTTTTGTTCACAGTCACGTGTGATAGTCTTGGCCAATGAAAATTCGTTATTAGTCAAGTTATAATTATATAGTGTTTACTGACTTTGTCAATTTTGATGTTCACTTCTGCATTTGTGGCATAATTGAGTAATTTTTCGTCAAAGATTTCTCTGCCTTGTTATATGATACAGATTTGAAATTTTGTCACAAACTTTGTATAGTCGTGTCATATTGTGGGATGTGTTTTCAGACCAATCGGGATACTACTTTCTGTTAACCGACTTTGTCAATTTTTGACACTTGCATCATTATAGAGTAATTTTTCGTAAAAGTTTTCTCTGCAGTGTTATATGACACAGATTTAAAATTTTGTCAAAGGTTTTGTATAGTCAAACTAAATACCGTCAGGCAAACAATCCAAAGACATAGGCAACATAAGAAACAAATAGAAATATAGACCAACGGATCACAGTTGTAATAACACTTTGCCAGTTAATTTTAAGTTTGTTGACAACCTCGCGTCCATGACAAAAAGGATACGTAGATGTAGCGTTGCTCGACACTTAGCCATGAATTCCACCCAAACCGGTGGTAGGGGCCAATTTGAGCTTACTACGAGATATAATCATACCTCATTGTTGAAGGCCTCATGGTGACTTCAAGATAAAGAACACCAATAAGAGTGTTGTTCCATTGCTTTGTTTAATCATGAATTTGTAGAGACTTAAATTGATTTGATTTTCTCTAATTTCTGTCCCGTTTTCACGTTTCCTGAACAGTTGGAGAAATATAGAATTCATAACAGCATCGAGTGAGAAACTACATTTTCTACACTCAAGATAGTTAAATTTTCAAATTTTTAAACGCGAGGCTTGCCTTTGAAAATTTAACTATCGAGAGTGTAGAAATGTTGTTTCTCACGAGATACGGTTGTGGATTTTATTTCTCTAATGATTTCAAGGAGATTTTGGACAAAAACACGACCCCCTTTTCTGATGATCCGAAAGAAATGTGTTCATTGGGCTTGACGTCATCAGGCATGGTCGCCTTTTTTCATGACAATGGTAAATTCGGAAAACAGCAAACAAATTTCACGTCATAATTGAATTTCACCCAATCACTTGCCGAGAACAACATTCTCTCTAGAGAGGAGAACAGTATTTCTCCAACTGTTCAAGAAAAGTGAAAACAGGACAGAAATTAGAGAAATACGTTTCTCCTCTCTAGAGAGAATGTTGTTCTCGGCAAGTGATTGGATGAAATTCAATTATGACGTCAAATATGTTTGCCGTTTTCCGACTTGACCGATAGTTAAATTTTCAAATATTTTAAATGCTCGGCAAGCCTCGCGTTTAAAATATTTGAAAATTTGACTATCTCTAGTGTAGAAATGTCGTTTCTCACTCGATGCAATTGTGGATTCTATATATACTCTTTATCCTTTCATTGTTAATCACATAAGTACGGCACAAAATAGAAAAGTAGAGACACAGATAGAGATGAACAACACGGACTTACTTTAAAACAATGGGTGAGATCAGGTGCGCCATAAATCATTCAATGATCTCCACTCCTCTGATACAAGTCAAACAATTTTGACGAAAAAAAAGGTTTTTAGTTAAAAATGAAAGTAATAGTCACCCTTTAGACCCATAAATTCTTACGCAATACAATTTGTCTTTTCCAAGCGTCAAACTAACTATCAAATTATTCCCATTGATTTAAGTCAGGATCTTTGACGAAAATATGGTATCAAAGTCTCTTCAAACCGGAAGTGTTGCGCGACATCGTTTACAAGACACGGCTCGATGGGGGAAGGGAGTGTCACGATTTCGGGAAATGGGAGAAAGAGGGTAAAAATTCTAGATGTAATTCGTTATGTACTGAGGAACAAAACGTACCAAATGAACCTATCAGGAAAATTTGTCGAATTCTCAGTTGGAGAATTTCAATGGCTGCTCATAATTTATATCTTTACTATCTACGTTAGAGTTTTAACATGTGTAACACAAAAAGAAGAATAGAATGTTGTACATAAAAGTTAAGAAAACTCAGCAACACACCTTGCTACGGTTTTAAACACAACCAATCGAATATAAAGCTTGTGCGTGAGGGGGGAACTCCTTAGTTTTAAAGACGGTCAAGATATTTTAATATGCACAAAACAAGCCAATTTTACACTGCTTCCAACGTGATATTCTAATTGTATTTTTTTTTTATTCTTTCAGGATCATTCACTATCAACTTTATTTTTATGGGAACTCTGAAAACGTTCGGAATACTTTATGCAGAATTATTGGAAACTTATGATACAAACACAGGAAGTACGGCATTCATCGGTAGCTTGATGATGTTCATTGTAGCTGTAATAGGTAAAAAACGCTCTGTAAAGTCTGTAGGAAGTATAAAATCCGTAATGAAAGACTTTTCAAATAAGACAAAATGTATCTACGTATATTAGTCAAAATTCAAATCAATGCATGGGTCAAACACTTCCACTATAATTCGATTGGTTATTACCCATGAAGGAAGGGGTCACGTGCACTGATCTGCTAACGGTCGTTTGCCACTTCAAATTTCCATTCTGGAGGAATATTTACTTAGCCTCGTGACGCAAAGATCGCATAACAAAGGCACGAGACATCAACAGCGATTCGAAAGTAAAAAAATCTAGTTCATGCACGGATTTTGAAAAAAATGAGCTGCTCAGGAATTAAAATAAAAAGCATAGAATTATCTCTAAAACTGCATATATTTTGTCATTTTTATGCATTCTATATAGGTAGACTCTATTATACATATCTGAAAAATACAGATACTTAAAAACACACAAACAATATATATATAAAGCGGATAAGCACATTAAAGGGGTTTCTGGGGGGGGGGGATGGGGGAGATACTAATAATTGGATGTGCCTCATTGCAACTTATTTGACCTTGTTATATTCAGGACCTGTAGCTGGCTTTATCAGTACCTTATACTCTTTTCGACTGGTCTCATTCATTGGTGGAGCTATCGGAGCACTAGGACTGAGTTTGAGCTCGCTTGTATCAAATCCACAGATGTATTTTCTGACATACAGCGCCATATTAGGTAATTAGTACATAACATTTTTCTTCAAAATTAAAGCGGGATCTGGCATCCAATACTTTTGTATTATATTGATCATAGATCGTACAAAAGTAAGTCTCAATAGATTCTGTCAATAAAAAATAATTATGTTTGCCCTTGTTTTTCTTGATTGTTGGGATTTCTTTTTATGCGTTTGTTACTCTGTTGGAAATGACACTGATTTAGGAAAATATGAATTGTTCAGTGGAAACATATGTTTCCAAATGTTATCATGACCATTTCCAAATGTTATTCTGACCATTTCTACGTGTTATTCTGACCATTTCCAAATGTTTTTCTGACCATTTCTATATTCTGACGATTTCCAAATGTTATCCTGACCATTTCCAAATGTTATTCTGACCATTGCTAAATGTTATTCTGACCATTTCCAAATGTTTTTCTGACCATTTCTATATTCTGACGATTTCCAAATGTTATTTTGGCCATTTCCAAATGTTATTTTGACCATTTCCAAATGTTATTCTGACCATTTCTAAATGTTATTCTGACCATTTCCAAATGTTTTTCTGACCATTTCTATATTCTGGCGATTTCCAAATGTTATTTTGGCCATTCCCAAATGTTATTTTTGTCATTTCTAAATGTTATTTTGACCATTCTGTTTATAGTGCACACATCTCATTGTTTTTTATTCCAAGTTTTCTTACAATTGACTGGATGGGTGCCATGTGGTTGTTAAAGTGTCGTGATTGTCTTCTGTTAGTCTTTTTTTTTTATCGGGAAACGGATGGCAGCAGTTATAAGAGCGCTTTGACAGTTAATTTTATGTTTGTTGACAAGCCCGCATCCATGACGACATGGATACATGGATGTAGCGTTGCTAGACATTTCGTAATGAATTCCGCTCAAACCGGTGCTAGGGGCCGTCTTGAACTTTGTGAGGTATGAGCTCATTTCTGAAGGCCTAATAGCAACTTCAAGATGAAGAACAACAATAAAAGCGTTATTCCATTGCTTGATTTAATCATTTATTTGTAGAGACTTTGTCTCATGTGCATTTACTCCATATCCTTAAACATATGTTTACTGCTGAAAACCAGTCAAATTTGTTTTATTATGTTCATTGACGAAGTTTCTGAATCTTTATTAAGTAGAATATGAAAATAATATGCATTACATTGGTTCTTTCTTTCTTTAAGTGATGCTTTTTATTTAAGTAGTTCATTTACATTTTACTCTTGTTATTTCAGTTTTGAATCACTTTTAAAAAAAGAGGCCGCGTTTGTAATAAAACCAGTCTATACTGATTGTAGCATTTGCGTAGATATATGTCCGGCACTTAAATCGGTTTTCAGGGGTTCCGGCTACAGAGCTACTGGGCGTGTCCCCAGTTGGTGGAAAGAGAATGCCCTGTCTATGCGGTGTAGTCAGGTCATAATACGGAAAGCTTGACCTCGAACCATTGTAGCCAAACTGTTGGGAGAAACGCCACACTCCATATAGTATAAAGACCCCTTCTATATTTCTCTAAGGAAAGCAGACGAACTGAGTGTCGTATAGAAGGCTAAATTTCATGCCCCTACCCATTTCTCTCTTTTTCCGGTGGCAATAGACCATTTGCCAATTCAAGCGGAATTCCCGAATTTGACCTCGCGATTTACAAACTTGGGCAAAGGGAAGCAACTCTAGACCGGACAAACACGGGTAGTTTCCAACGTAAACTAACCAAAATGTAAAAATTATTTTCTCTTGACCTGCATGGATTCCAAGCTTCATCTTTGGTGAGATTTATCAAAATAATATATCCTTTAATGTGCCTGTTTGTTTTTTTTATATCCCAATAGATCTCATGAGCCAGAATGCTGATTTATAAGGGTTTCTTCGGTAAATGTGACAACCTGTCCGGTGTCACGTGACGTTGATTGAGTAAAAATTTTAAAGAACGGAACCAAAGTCGGTAATTGGCAAATCACCTATTGGGACTCGTACGCGTTGTCCCGGTTGTCCCTTCCACCTTTATTTTCTTCTTCTTTTCTTACATTTTGTTATTTTATTAACTTGTTCTCGTCCTGATATAGCTGAAATATTGCTCACTAGACGTTAAACTCTAACTAATCAATCAAACAATCAAACCATAGATATATGAATTATTTCGTTTAGGATTGTTTTGTACATATCATTTCCCGCTGAACATACCTTCTAGTTGTTTTGTATCATTTTTTTATTTTAGGTGTTGGATCCGGCTTTGCTTTCACCCCAGCAATAACAATTGTGAATTTTTATTTTGAGAAGAAGCGAGCATTAGCTAATGGTGTTGTCTTTGCAGCCAGTGGATTATCCACTCTTGTCTTTCCATTTCTATACAGACTTCTTTTTGATAATTATGGATTACACGGTGGCCTGCTGATATTAGGTGGAATATTTCTAAATATGTGCATAGGAGCTACAATTTACAGACAGCCTAAGTGTTTTGACTTTGGATATGACAAATCGCGAGTGACGTCATCTAAATGTGGGTATGCTTGTAAGACTACTTTACGTCATTTCAACAATATTCTTCAAACATTCAAGATAATTACCAGAATACCTTCATACAACCTCTATTCATCTGCCTTTGCGCTAGCATTGTTAGCATACATGGGTAATTTTGTAGTACTGCCTTCGCATCTCCTATCGCGAGGTTTCGTTCATTCCATTATTGTACAAATGCTAATGACCATGGGAGGTGTGGAATTATTCTCCCGCACCATACCCGGATGTATAATAGACAGAAATTACATATCTGCAGAAAATGTTTTTATAATAAGTATTGGCATAAACGGTTTATTGTGCATTGTGTTCCCCCTATTCACCTCGGCAGCCCTTATTTATGTTTATTGCATCCTAATGGGGATATTGATTGGATCGTTTCCGGCGTTGATGCCGGTGATGTTAATCCCTGTTACTGGACTTAAACGACTACCAGATGCCTTTGCATGGACAACTTTACTCAATCACACAGCTTGCCTTCTTGGAGTCCCATTTATCGGTAAGTAAACTTAGATAGATGTATTGTTTTTCCAAATATTAAAGTTGTGTGTATATTTTTAATAGAAGTCAAACCGAAAAATGGAATGAACAAAATATTAACAACAACAACAACAATAATAATAATAATAATAATAATAATAATAATAATAAGTTAAAGTTTTGTTTTTATTTGATAAATAAGTCAAGATCTAATGTTGGCAGAACAAAGATTGTGAACTTATTTGTTTTAATGAGTCAAAAACTGATGAAATAGTCATATGCAGAAAATATTGTGTACTTAAATCTATTATTCAGTTTTCAGTGACATATCTAAAAGTGTTTTGAACTAATATATTTCATTGTTTTCAGCATGGTTGAAGGATTTAACAGGAAACTGGAATAGTGCATTTTATTTTCTTGGTAGTGTACAATTTCTGTCGGTAATATTTGTATACATAGGGCGGTTTTATCTTAAACGGGCTTTTAAAACCTCCGAGGCAATTAGGTGCACCACAGAAATTGTAAAAGTGAACGATATTAACCCTGAACACGAAGCAATGCTACAGTCAGAAAAGGTCTGAATCTCGAGTTTAGTTTGGTTGACCAAGGTTATTACCGAACCAAGCGTTGTGCTGTCTGAACACATGTGAAACTTATATTAGCAGATGTTGTATATTTATAATTTATTGTCTTTCCGAGTTATTTTTTCTTTTTTTTCCAATTTCAAATGGTGTATGTTTTATTTTTCTCGTCTGCTTGGCATCTTCTTTAAGAGTCTATTCTTCATTGCCAATTCCCACAAAGAAACCGTTTTGTATTATAAAAAAATCTTTTTTCACGTGTTCTTTTCCTCAGTAATCCATTTCAGCGATAGACTCGTTTATTATCTAATCCCATTCAAATGGAAACTGAAGACACTACAGAACTGAAAGCTCAGTTTCAAATCTAAATTTGTTTTTCGAATGACAAAGATGGACGGCTACAGCCTAAAATAAGAATTCATTACAAACATGAAAACTTTTTTCCCTTTTCTGAGCAGCAATATCCAATCTGCTCCTACATACAGCGTATATGTATCTGGTCATCAGATGCCATATGCTAGAGAATCACCCCAATACCAGGAACTCGAAAACAGATGGTCATCACTGACAAGAAAACTAATCCTTCAAAGAAATAAAGTAGGAATGGTCGCCATCATGGGCTAGTTGACAGAACAGAATAGACCATTTGCCAATTCAAGCGGAATTCCCGAATTTGACCTTGCGATTTACAAACTTGGGCAAAGGGAAGCAACTCTAGACCGGACAAACACGGGTAGTTTCCAACGTAAACTAACCAAAATGTAAAAATTATTTTCTCTTGACCTGCACGGATTCCAAGCTTCATCTTTGGTGAGATTTATCAAAATAATATATCCTTTTATGTGCCTGTTTGTTTTTTTTTATATCCCAATAGATCTCATGAGCCAGAATGCTGATTTATAAGGGTTTCTTCGGTAAATGTGACAACCTGTCCGGTGTCACGTGACGTTGATTGAGTAATAATTTTAAAGAACGGAACCAAAGTCGGTAATTGGCAAATCACCTATTGTCAAGAGCCAAAGTCCACCAGACAAAAAGACAAAGCTGATGGAAACCATCGGAAAAATTATCGACCGGAACGGTCCTGACTTAGCACAGGCATTTCAAAAGAAAAAAAATGGGTTTAACCGGTTTTATGGCGCGCCAGACCTCCCATTTGAAATTTGAGGAGAGCCATGGTTTGTTGACAGGAAACAATAGTTATAATAATAGGTTCTCACTTAAAAGAAAATTAAAGAACACGATATCTTTAATGACTACAAAATACAATAAATACCAAAGTTGCATTTACGTCCAATTACGTCTTTTCTCGAGTGGAACACAGCGACAAGAGTGAAGAAAACGATGACAATTACTATGAACGAAAGATGTTATTTCTTACAAAAAACTCCAGAGTTCATTTAACCCCCTTTAACTTGAACCTTTTATTATGACGTCAGGGTCCAGGTGCTGTAAATATTGTCTTGGTTGTTGTTGTTGAATCGTCAAAATAAACAGTTCTGATTTGTACACAGTAAATAATGTCAATGAGTCCATCTGATAATTGGTTATTTACGGAAGAATAAATATTCCTCATTAGGAATTCAGAGAACAACAATTTAGAAGCTTTTAACAAACTTTATTTCTTAGAAATTATACAAGTATTTTTGTCGTCGAATGTTATTTTTTATTATCTTTTTCTTACATGCAAATGATATTGCCAAATTATTAAGAATAATGATTCAAGTGTGATCTGTGCCTTGACGGAAGCGCCTCCACCGTAAAACCTGTGATCCATAACGACGCTTCGGAATCCAAAAGTTGTACTTTTCCGTTGTTATGACCAATGCTATAGCAGAAATGACAACGCAACTACTTATTATGAGGGGGATCACCAATGCTTTTGATAATGAAAGACCTAGAATCAAAGGAAATAGTATAAATGAAAAAAATTTAAAAACGAAGATTTTTGGCTTTGTTGCTGCTGTTGTTGTGTATGTGTGGTATTTATAAAGCTCTTTCTTGCATTACAATCAATGTCTTTTGTTCGTGCTTTAATTTTGCATTGTTTCTTTCGTTATTTACATATGTCTTTCATATTTAATATTTGTGCAGTACGCTTGATTTTCTCATTGATAATATTTGTGACATTTACAGGTGCTTTTAATCAACAGCAAGTTGGTAAACTACTGGTCACGAATTGTGCTCCTCTATTCGCAGACTTGTTTTGATATTCCTACGAGACTGAATTTCTTCGGGGACTCGTAAAAGAACATTGAGCCTACATCTCGAATTTGACTAAAATGTTAATCTCAACTCAAAAATTGACGACAAAAGGGGTGGTTTTAATTTCAATAATATCGATTTTCCTAACATGAGTAGTTAACTATGGGGAAAAGCCGTAGGTTTTCAAAAAACGTTTTT
>MJUU01028038.1:1864-41833 GCA_002080025.1 Modiolus philippinarum
TGGGGGGGGGGGGGGGGGGGTTGTTGTTGTTTTTTGTTTGTTTGCTTGTTTGTTTGTTTTCTTTTTTTGACATTTTGCTAATGAACCATCTCTTTATATAGTTAAATTTTTCCTTCAAGTGTAGAATAGTACGTATTCTATTCCGAAAAATTGATAGATATATCTGATATATCGTAGAGGTAGTGTTCATGCAGAGGAAGATATACCCATATTCGGAACCGAAACGAGGTCCTTACAAAAAATAAAATAAAACTAGATTTGCTGACAAGGTCAGTGAGGGAAATGTTGCAAAATACAAGTGTTCATTAAAGTAGGGACCATCTTGAACTTACTGTTGGTTCATTGTTGAAAGCCTCATGTTGACTTCAAGATATCAAGAAAAAAGAGCAACAATAAAAGAGTTGTTCAATTCGTTGAATCTTATCATGTATTTGCAGGGATATTGTCCCATGTACATATTCCTTTATTTGTTCATTATCATATTACAATAAAGGTACTTTTGGTCAACGTAAATGTTAAACAACAAAACTACTGGGAAGATGGAACAAACTTAAATTTAAATCTAGTTTTAATTTTTGAGTTTTTCAAGGCAGAAAAGTTCTATACGGTTTACAAAGTAAGTATAGTAAGTTGGCTATCTCTAAGAGATGTCTGTCTCCAACATGAGAAAGAATCTCTCTCCTTGGTACATAAAGTCTTTCTCAATAACTGGATTTTATTTCATTACCGCACTTGAATAGATTCACACGGTGGTGTCTTCTAAGAAAAGGAGTTAACCTCCAATTGGCCCCAAGTGTTCACTATCACATCCATGTTCTATTTTATTTTACCCCATTAGCGGACTCGACAAATGAGATTCATATAGTGGGTGTCTTATATATGCCACTTAGAGGTTAACCGGCTTCTTCCATTTGCATCATGTTGTTTATTTGGTTTTTATGTTACTATTTGTCATTACCATTTCATCAACATTTTGAGATGAACAATTCTGTTTCGTTTTACTTTCTATGGCAAAATAAATACGAAAATTTGAAGGATACACATCTCATCTCGTGTGTACATCTACCAAACAAGAAAAACTAGAGGCTCAGAGACTGAACCTGAATCGGTCACCTGACAAAATGGTGAACAAAAGTTTTTTCTATGTGCTGCGCTGTCGAATCCGAACAAAGTGAGCAAACTTTGTAAATAATCTTGTTCCCAATATCATTAACGATAAATTAAATTTGCTTCCATAGTCAGAGCAGGTGAAAAATTAGATGTTTTCTCCAGAGAGTCCAATGTTTAAATAAGTTACGCGCTGGTGGCGAGTTTTTTGTTGGATCGATTATTGCGAAGGACCTACCATTCAACATTTCTGTAAAGTTTGCTTGAATTTGCTGTAGTGGTTTCAGAGGAGTTTATGAAAATGTGAAGAGGTTATGGACAGACGGACGAAGGACGGACGACGGACGCCAAGGGATGTAAATAGCTCACACTGATCCTTTGCATCAGGTGAGCTAAAAAAACATTGTTTTCAGTAATTATGTACCTAAATACAAATGCCATAGTCGATCGAGTACACTTCAAGATCAGAAAAATTGAAAAAATAACTCATTACAAATATCTGATGAATAAGATGTAATATTCTTATCCCCTATATGTGTGGATCCTTCATGGAGACAGGGCTATGCTCCCTGGTCTCCTTTCATGGTGCTTGCCTCTGACATAATGAGGCCTCGGGCATCCCAACATCTCTTGCCCTTTTTGTGCTTCCACGTCATTTGGACCCTAGCTACGCGGCTGACAGTAACTGTTTCAGCAAGTGTTCTATGTAATTTGAATAACAACATTGTTGTATAGAAAGACAAATGCTTCTGTATGTTTTTACATCATCCATTTTAAAAATTTAAACAAATATTTGCATTAAAAAAAATGCTATTAGAGAGATCAGAGGCAGACAGTTGACTAATTTATTTACACGGGGAGGGTGGGGTTTCACTTCAGGTGGAATTGGGTACAGGCCTGCAGCTGGCATTTTGAAAATACCTCCCTTTCATATAGTTCCCCCAATAAAATATTGACCCATTCATACAGTAAATTTCAAAAATAACCAACCCAACTGTATAGTTAAAATGTGTAACTGGAGTCTGAAAACCATTAATTTCACAACAGGAATATTCTTAAACACCAAATAATGATAAATAATTGATAAATTACAACAACCAGTAGAGATTCTGGTCATTTGTGGTTAATTTACGACCCATTGATATATGTGATGTCAAAAATTACTACCCATTCATATAGTTGACAACTGCAAAAAAAAAGACAGGCCAATCTGTATATACCTTTATATAGCAAGTGACCCTCCCCGTGTGTATTTATCTTATAGCAGCTTTTACCAAGTAACAATCCACAAATTTATTGTTGTCAAAGTTACTTGAGGAAAAACTGATATTTTCGGGAATACAGAATAAGTTATGCTGAATTAATTTAACAATAAACATTCATCAAATGCCAAGTAGAAGAGTACCTAACAACTTAACCATGAACTTTACCCTTTGCTTGTAGTTATATTAAATATTCCCTTATTCCATAACAAAATCCATGCTTATTTTCGTGTAGTCCCATTTTCTCCCCAATATATTAAGTCTTTAATGTTGAATTTAATGCATAATGAAAATACTTGTATTCCATTTTATTTGTATCCAATAATCCTTACGAAGACCAGCCAGTGTCTTCCAAATATCACATGACAGTTTAAGGCTATATTATACCATCACTTAAAATGTTAAATCTCTTATCTCTTATCCCTCTCCATTTCTTACAAAATAATGAAATATTTTGACAACACATTTGTTTTTATCACACTTTAATCATGCCATTATCTTTGTGATGACATTAATTTAGAAAGCAGACTTGAGTTTAATTGTTGTAAGAAGAAAACATACAAGTTTTATAAAATTTTTAAGTGCCCAGTTTGTCATTTATCAAAGTTATAAATATAAGAGAATGTCTTTCAACTAATACTATAAAAACCTATGCACTTGAGACTAGAATTAAGTAGTATGTCAATAGTTCGAAGAACAATTGATAGGTTGTTGACAACTTCTCGGAAGTTGCGTGATAAAGTTTTACAATTTGGACAAAAATATTTGGGAGGTCCTAACAAACGTTACACCAAACTACGATGGACCATTCACGAGTAATGGCCATTAAAAATTTTGTCATGACTTAAAGTACATTTTTCTCGAAAACGGTAGTAGTAAGAAACCAGAACCTTTTTGATTCATCTTAGGTGATATCTGTTACATCTAAAAAAGAACTTTGAACTATCTGATCAATCCTTGTTATTGAATTAACTCTGAAACCGTAACAGATAACTGAAAAAAATATATGGAGAAAATATGTGTCTTGTTAAGATCTGCATTTGTAACATTTGGGTCCAAAATTATTAGACTAGCCGTTTTCGGCTTATGGACCAATAATCGATCTTTGATGTCCGATTGTTGGTTTTTGCTTAAAGGTCAAATACCATTCAAAATACAAAAAACATTCAATACGAAAAATGTCCAGGAACACGTGACCTTCGAAATGGGGTTAAGGTGACGCGTCAAGGTCAAAGTCAAAAATCTTTTTTTCATGTTTCCAGATCAATCAATGTACGTATCAAGCGGCTTGGAACGATGAATCAGTAATCAGAACATTATGACGCAACATCCCGGAAAGACCTATCAATTGTTCTTCGATCAATTGACATACTAGTTGTTTAATTTTGACATCCGTTTTGATAGAAACATGGCGAGCATTGTGTGCAATTTTTAAGCCCTAAATTTTTACACACACACAACATACCTCTCAAATTTTCTCCATTTTCTTCTGAGCTTTTCGAGATACCCAGCCTTTTATAGTTTCAATGGCAACAAATGCGATTTCAGAAATCCTTAGACTGCATGGTATGTCTCATTACTGTCTTTTACCATCATGTGAAGTTTCATGGAGATCCAGTCATTGATGTCTGAATTATTAGGCCGACAAAAAATTCAGGGCAGAAGAATAAGAAATGGGGGTATTAACAAAATTAAATAATAGAACCGTCAAGAGTCGAAATCCAAAGAGTAAAAAAAACAAAGCAGGTGCGAAACCACAAGAGTATTGTCAAACGCAATAGTCCTGACTCGGTGCAGGCATTTCAGAAGAAAATTTTGGTTAAACATGTGTTATGGTGCACAAAAAGGGAGGAAAACAACTTCGTTCGATAGACTAAATTAACAAGTGTTTTTAAAGGTATATCTTTTAAATAATGTATATTGTAGAAATCTTTTAATATTTCAATGAATAGAGGGATGTTACGGTACAATTCACGATACTGCAGATTTCGTCTGTTCCTGTTCTATGCTACTCGATACTCGATGATCCATAGTACAGACAGAACATGTCCCGAACATAATAATCGAGCAAGACCCTCAAACTCTGCAAATGTGTGAACTCGACAGAAATGCATTCTGGTACAAGTTTTCCCTCCTTCCGGGAACTTCCATCCTCATGCATGAGATGGCTTCTTTTTCGAACATCCTGCATTGTATTATATAATTAATGACTTTTGATGAGGTTGACATGAGCCCGTTGGCCCCGGTGAATATCATACCACTTGGGGTTGATAAATCCTCATGTCAACTGAATCCAAAAATCATCAATTGTTTTATCAAATGACTTTTTACAGCATGTAGTATTTTTTGTAGCATGTAATTGTAATTTTAAGGCATTGTAGATGTTTTCTGTAATCCCTGTTCTTATATTTTAATTTTTTTTTCCAACATTTTTAATCAGACAAAAAAGACATTACGTCTGCAAATAAATTTGTACTTTCTCTTGAAGTTTGATATTATTGTCAATGTCAAAATATGAATAAAGTTTCTGTAAATCTAATTTATTTTTGAAAATGCTTACCTTAAAGGCGTTAAATGATCGCGACCAAAAGCCGTGTCAACTCTGAGTGTATTTTTATTTTTTATGTTGTTCTGATGTATTGTCTTTAACGGCTGTATCTGTTCCCATTGATGTTCAATTTAGGCTTCTTATTGCTGCTACGCAATAAAGAGAAAGCGGAAGCTATTTATGTAAAAATGTAGGTTTCACAATGTAAACCTGAAATTTAGGTTAGTGTCTATTCTTGATTGCAACCGACAAACTGTTCTAAACAAAATTATTATATACTTCATTTCCCGGCACGTACAACTATTTATTTGGAGAATTCTTACCAAGAAATGTATTCGAATTGCCAAAACGCATTTCAGAAATCTAAAAACATTGCGCTACATATGAAAATTCTGCAGAGATTTGTCACTTGTGTAAGCACCCTTTTTTGAACGACATGTCACAGTTTTTGCTGATTTTCATTTTTAATTGTTTAAATTGACCCACGACTCACAAAAATAATGCTACATGTAGTTTATTGTTTTTGACGTCCGTTTTGATAGAAACATGGCGAGCATTATGTGCCATTACAAAGCCCTAAATTTTTACACAACACAACATACCTCTCAAATTTTCTCCATTTTTTTTCTAAGCTTTTCGAGATACACAGCCTTTTATAGTCTCAATGACAACAAATGGGATTTCGGAAATCCTTAGACTGCATAGCATGTCTCATTACTGTCTTTTACCATCGTGTGAAGTTTCTTGGAGATCCAGTCATTGATGTCTGAACTATTAGGCCGACAAAAAATTCAGGGCAGAAGAATACGAAATGGGGGTAATAACAAAATTAAATAGTAGAACCGTCAAGAGTCGAAATCCAACGAGCTAAAAAAAACAATGCAGGTGCAAAACCACAAGAGTATTGTCAAACGCAATAGTCCTGACTCAGTACAGGCATTTCAAAAGACAATTTGGGTTAAACCGGTGTTATGGCGCACAAATAGGGAAGAAAAACAACTATCGTTCGATAGACTAAATTAACAAGTTTTGTTTTAAGGTATATCTGTTAAATAACGTATAATGTAGAAATCTTTTAATTTTCCAATGATTAGAGGGATGTTACGGTACAAATCACGATACTGCAGATTTCGATATCCATTGTGAATGTTCTGTTCCTGTTCTATGCTACTCGATACACAATGCTCCACAGAACAGACAAGAACATGTCCTGAACATAATAATCGAGCAAGGCCCTCAAACTGTGCAAATGTGTGAACCCGACAGGGATGCATTCTGGTACAAGTTTTCCCTCCTCTCGGGAACTTCCGTCCTCATGCATGAAATGGCTTCTTTTTCGAACATCCCGCATTGTATTATACAACAATTAATGACTTTTGGTGAGGTTGACATGAGGCCGTTGGCCTCGGTGAATATCATACCACTTTGGGTTGATAAATCCTCATGTCAACTGAATCCAAAAATCATCAATTGTTTTATCAAATGACTTTTTATAGCATGTAGCATTTTTTGTGCATGTAATTGTAATTTTAGGCTACTGTAGATGTTTTCTGTAATCCCTATTATTATAATTTCATGTATTTTTTCCAACATTTTAAATCAGACAAAATAGACATTACGTCTACAAATACTTTCTCTTGAAGTTTGATATTATTGTCAATGTCAAAATATGAATAAAGTTTCTGTAAATCCCCCTTTTCGATAGGTGGGTGATGAGTAATGACACCTTTACCCTCTCCTTTCAATTATTTTGTAGCTGCGACAAAAACTTCATTAGATTGTCTAAAGTCATTGTCATGTATAATGTTTTTTCCTTCAACAGAGTTTCCTAGAAATCGATTTATTCCATGTCGAAGTGAAATAGGACTAGACTTTTTGTACATTTCCCCATTCTCGGTACGAATTCTGTATAAAATTTTGACAAAATAACATCAAGTTCACGGTTTTGAAGTGTTTCAAATTCCTCCGACAGATTTTTCTCTCGTAAATATGCTCGAGATGTACATATTGCTGTTTCCGTGGCCCTTTTAGCATCTTTCTTATGAAGAATCTTATCCAAAAAAATGAAGGGATATGGAGTAAATGTACATGGGACGAAATCCCTATAAATACGTGGTAAGATTAAGCAAATGGAACAACGCTTTGATTGTTGTTCTTCATCTTGAAGTCACTATGAGGCCTTCAACAAAGAGCAAACGCTCTTACCTCACAGTAAGTTCAAGACGACCCCTAACACCGGTTTAAGCGGAATTCACTTGTCGAACAACGCCACATTCATGTCCTTTATTTCATTTTTTTTATGGATGCGGGGTTGTCAACAAACATAACATATCGGGCGAAGTACTCTTACAAACACTGTCATCCATTGCCCGACAAAGGGACCAATGAATAGACAATACAACATATAAACGATCACAGGGCACTCATCGAGTTGTTTGTATGAAAACTTGGCAATCAAAATCGGGAGATGTGGGCAATATGTAGAAAAAAAATAATTTATTTTTTTTACAAAGCCAGAAAGCCAATTTTTTAATTTCGACAGTGTATTCATATGAGAAATTCTCACATGAACAAGTACACCATAACTGACAATATACAGAGCAAACACCTCAAGCACGGGGAATCTTTTTACGGACTCCACACTGCACGAGAGACAAACTCCACGGTAAATAAACAAATGAAGGGATATGGAGTAAATGTACATGGGACAAAATCCCTATAAATACCTGGCTTCAATATCCAAGGCTTCATTGTCAATAGATGCAAAGCGTTTATTAGGGAGCCCAGGTTCACTCACTGCTATTTTTCAACTTTGTTTAGGCACGGGCCATTTGATTTTCGGGGGGGGGGATTTCTGGCCCTGACTTTTGCCAAAAAAAATTCTCTGGCCAGCATCTTGGCTGAAAAAAAATAATCTGGCCCTGATCCTGTCCATTAGCAAAAAAAAGCCCGGCTCAACAAAATTTTCTAGCATTGTGTGCATGAAAAAAATTACTCGGCTCTGGTGAAAATCCAAGCCCCCCCCCCCCTGAAAATCAAATGGTCCGTGCCGTACAATTGTCGTCTGATAAAATTTTTTAAAGAACCTTGTAAGACTCGATATGATTGGTCTTCACCAATATTTTCATCCAATGGAAATAAACCTTTAATTTTCATTCTATATTTGGGTACAGGCTTAGCCTGACATAATATTTGTTCTCGTCGCGTGCGTAATTGCGCGGTCGACATAATGTTTTATTTTAGAAAGTGGTTTATACTCTAAACCAATGAAATTATAGAAATTGTCTAGTCATTTAATAAAAATGATTATTGAATTATCGTTTGAGAGCACCAAACTAAATAGCATCATGTTCTGATAACGAAAAAGTGCCTTTATTTCACGCATTTATTTATGTTAATATACACTTGTTTTACAACTGTTCAGACTTAACTAATCTATCAAATTATCAATAAAAAGCGAACGGTCATCGAATGATTAGTTCGACTAATCGAACATTAATTGATCAAACTCTCCGAGAAGTTTGACCTTTGATGTTGATCAGAAATTTGTGATCAATTTCTGATTAATTAATGATCAGTTGTTCAATTAACCAGCATTA
The DNA here is from genome assembly GCA_002080025.1 of Modiolus philippinarum. Classification (NCBI taxonomy): domain Eukaryota; kingdom Metazoa; phylum Mollusca; class Bivalvia; order Mytilida; family Modiolidae; genus Modiolus; species Modiolus philippinarum. The sequence continues at coordinate 10,381 of MJUU01028038.1, forward strand.
ACATCAGCCATCTGAATTGTTTTGACTAACCAATTTACATAACTGTTAACACTTTCTCAAGTCAAAGGAAAATTTCAGTGATCACTTATCGATCAAACATTTCTAATCAAAATCATTGGTCAATCTCCTCAGAGATTTAGATCGATAAATGTTCGATTAGTCGAAATAATCAATCGATTACTGTTCAATTTTTATTGATATGTGATCGATTATTAATTTGATAGATTAATCAAGTCTAGAACTGTTAACAATACACATTAAGCAAAAAAATGTGAATAAACACGAAATTAAATAGGTGTTGCAGACTATACGGGCTGCAAAAATCACTAAGATTTGCTCGTTTTCAAATACTTCTAAAAAGTCGCTTAATTTTCACATTAACGGTAATCAAAAATACTCAATATATAAAAGATATATTGATATTTTATCAAAAATCAATGAATTCTATAGACAGATAAAAGTGATTTACCTCCTTTAAAATTTTGACTTTTGTATTTTTTAATCCCTTTAAGAGATAAAGTATAAACTTTGAAATTATTGCTTTGGGTATGGGATGATTAATTTCATAAGAAAATGAATATTTATTTGCTGTGATTAGTGAACTTTTACAATATTGACGTTTTTTTCATATATATCTACTGCAATATTATTTTATTTAATTTTATTTGGTTTTGTCTTAGGGTTAGAAAATTATATTCACCGATCAGTCACCCATCTAATTTTTCCCAACCAAATGTTACTTAGTACTGGAATCAACATTTCACTGTCTTAAACCTGTCGATAGTAGTTGCTGTTGAGTTGCGATCAGACAATACCGCAATGGCAGGGGAGTTTTGGCACAGCTTAAAACCGGTTTTACCCGCCATTCCTTTGAAATGCCTGTACCAAGTCAGGACCATTGCGGTCGAAACTTATCCGGCGGTTCCACCTGATTTGTCTTTTTTGTCTCATGGACTTCGGCTCTTGACAACTCTATTCGATAATTTTGTTAAATTGTATATTAGCTGGCAATCGATCTAAGATTGATAAACCTTATATTTGAATGCATTTTTAAAAAAAAAATCTTAATTGCTTTGTATTCATTCGTCGTCCAATATCAAAGCAAATATTATATTTTAGACTACAGAAGGTTGTAAATTGGCATTTTATTATGCATTGCCTAAATACATTTCTTTAATAACCTTACTTGTATAAAACTACCCTATTTCACAATAGTACTACTTTTTTCCGTGATGTATGAGATTGATAAAAGTAGAACTTGGCTACAGATGCAATTGCTTTTCATTTGATATACGCAGAATAAAAAATCTGTGTTTCCGGCAACCCTACCGACCCTAGATTTTTGGGGCAAAAAATGCCTACCCTAAAGTTTTTTTTGCAATTTTTAAAGAAGCACTGTTAACAGAAGTTACTCTCTATATGTCTAAAAAATGCCTACCTACCGACCCTTATTTTGAAGAGTATGTTACAGGAAACCCAGGTTTTTTAGGCCTAAACAATGATAGGATATAGAGTAAATTCACATGAGACAGGTTTTGGCTTTACATTTAGAACATATTGGTTATTCGTTCTCTATCAGTTTTTAAAGATCTTTGAGTTTATGGTCTTCCTAACGTTTAGATTTTATCTGCACTGAAGAGACATAAGTTGTCGAAATGCGCATATGCAGAAATTAAATGCACAGTAAGTTCGGTATTTAGTTATCCCTACCTTAACGTGGTAAAATCAAGCAATAGAACAACGCTTGATATCACCATGATGCCTTCAACAATGAGCTTTGCTCATAGATCATATTAAGTTCAAGGCGTTCTCTATCACCGGTTTTGAGCAGAATTCATTGTCAATTGTCGAACAACGCCAAAACATGTTCTTTGTAATCCATGGATTTGGGGTTGTCGACAAACATTAAATTAACTGATAAAGTGATCTTACAACCGCTGCTAGCCGTTGCTGTCAAAGACACACACCTGAGACAATCACAACATATAAACAGTCACATGGCACTACAGCCACATGCAATCATCGAGTCGATTGCGAGAAAATTTGGCATTATAAAAAATGAGATGTGGGTACTGTAACAGAATTGTCAGAATAACATTTGGAAAAACAAAAAAAAATAGAATAAAATACCAAAATATTAAAGTATGAAATATGAAAAAGAAATGAAATTCATCTCTCAAAAACATGTACACCATAACTGAAATACACAAAATACCGAAGATGCAGTTTATTTTGTTTCGGTAGATGCGCATTTCTACAACTTATGTCTTTTAAGTGCAGATCAAATCATAACATTAGGAAGTCAATAAACAGAAATGTCTGTAACAGCTGATAGGAAAAACATTACTAATATGATCTAAATAAAAATAAGCAGTGAAAAGATACTCAGTAAATATGAAAAAGAAAGGAAATTGGATAAATGTCAACAACAGAACATCTAGTCTATAATTAACAACGACCTCATACATAGCATCTAGGGGTCGCCGTACGGTCTTTAACCCAGTGAGTATCCTCACGCAAAATAGCAAGCCCTAAATTGCCCCAAAAAGTGAACAGTGAGTAAATCAATGGAAAAAAACGACGTCCAATAATCAAATTATCATGACATTAAAATTTTATAGGAAAACAAGGACAAGCCAATGACCAACATATTCCTGACTTGGGACAGGAGCAAAAATTGCGGTTGGGTTAAACTCATTTCTTTGATCCAAACTATCCCCTTATGTGTGGTGAATGGCTAAAGAATAAATACTCAAAAAGTCTCTCAGTAAATATCAAACTAGAAAAAGTTTAAGTTATCAACTCGAGTACCTTTACAATGAAGTACATAAACATGAAGAAAATACACAAGGGTACTGTCCTGACAAATGCTCGCAGTTACTGACAGCTAGCTAAGCACATTATTTCCGTTGACTATGATATCAAGCCTACTAACATTTGAAACTTCAATAGACAATATCCGAGTTCTGGTTTTCAGATTCACCAGTTGCTGTTTGTCCGCCCTACGTCAAAAAAGTGTCCGCCCCATGTGACCAAATTCATGACGTTTTATGTTCTATGACGTGACGTTTTCTATACTATGACGTATTGAAAAATATTTTGGTCAATCCTGACATCATAGGTCGGATATGGTCTATTGAAATACTTGAAAATAGATTTCGTATATCAACCTCATCAATTATGATAGAAGAATATGATATTGTGCAACGCCAAATACTGCAAATGTGATTTTTTTAAATTTAGTTACGGTGTTAAGCATTGAATGGCAGTTCAATATTTTTGCCAATGAAAACAATTCTGTATTTACATCCTTTATGAATAAGTTTGTTCAACGGATCAATCAGTTTGAAAGGACAATTTTTGAAATTATGCGCTTTGTAAATGATATTTCCATAGAAGTTTGGATGTGAAATATACATGTTATACATGTTGTATAAGAGCACTGTTGTACATGAGACAAAGTCTCTACAATATATGATAAAAAAGCAACGGAACAACGCTTTCATTATTGCTCTTTATCTTGAAGTCACCATGATGCCTTCAACAATGAGCTTTGCTCATGCTTCATGGTAAGTTAAAGACGGTCCTTAGCAACGGTTTGAGCAAAATGCATTGCTAGATGTTGATCAATGCCATATCCATATTCACTTACCTATGGATGGGGAATCGTCAACAAATATAAAATTAACTGGCAAAGTGTTCTCACAATCGCTGTCATACATTGCCCGACGAAAACATCAACAGAAGACAATCACAACACTTAAACAACCACATGGCACTCATCGATTCAAAATTTCAGAAAACTTGGCATATAGATAAAATCATTAAAACAGGTAGCCAGAATAACAAAAAGACGATCTTCATATTTACGGGATGACTGCTCTCTTACAATCTGGTTTATAATTCTAGTTTTCGGTCACATTAGGAAAAGTAAGGTCAGTAAATATTTTCTCTGGCAAAGGTTACGATTTTCACTGCGGTAAGTAACCGAATAGCTTGGAATAATTTATTTAAAGACAATCAAGATATTGCCCCTACTCAATGATGATAGTAATTGAAATTTGCTGCTGTCCCTTATTACAATTGAACCGCAAACCTAACTGTCGGGTCAATAGGTTACTTCCCCTCCCTTTTTTGAAAACGTTATAAAAAACGGAGCAAAATTCGGGATAAAGAAATAAATATGAAAATGGTCTATTGAAAATACAAAAAATAAAAATGCCAATATTTTAAAAATTTGATAGTGCTACCATATAAGAAATTCTCTCAAGAACAAGTACACCATAACTGAATTGCATAAAGAGCATACATATCTCGCAAAGGGAATCTTTTCACGGAATCCACACTGCAGGGTATATGTTTGTACATCCAAATTAAATTACAAAAGGTATTCTGCAATACAAAATTCAAGTGAACCAAAAAGACAGAAAAGGTTTCTAATATCTGTTAATGTGGCTACTAAATGTATTATGCTAAAATATCTCAATTTGTTCCGTATACAGGAATAAATTAGATTATTTTAGCGAACGACAAATTGTGTTGTTTTTCAGTGTAATTGATTTAGTTATCCTTCTTTGTGCATCCGTAAAAATTATCCAAAATCACGTGGTGGTCACTAAGGTCACAAGTATCTATGACGTAGAGCAAAATTCTACAGAAGTGAACCACTGAGGAGAAACAATTTATGGTGAAGTAAAATTTTATGAAATTACACTGAATTTACACCAAAAAAATGTATTAAAATTCCGCTTCAACCCTCCCATGATTTTTTCGGGTACTGCTGTCTTTGTTTTCTGTATTTTGCAGATGTTTCTAGATACAAGACATGCACGTATACTGCAACGACTGGAAAAGAAACTAACACAGTACTATGAAGGCGTCAGTTAGCAACACAACAGTAGAAGATATGTTTAATGGACCATTTTCTCTGTTTAATTGGTTTACCGAGTCTCTGTTCCCGGGGCCAGTAGCCACACTCCGTTAATGGTCAATAATGAATAAGGACTAATAATTTAATAATGGGCCTGCCAGTGGCGGCGGCCAATTTTTACCAGTCGTGTGCACTCTTCGCCAAACAATTAAATCTTAACATTTATTGAGTATTTTATTTGTAATTAACTCAGAAGTATAAGGATATATAGATATAATAAGTGATTGTATGTCAATGGATTTCAGTATGCATTTATTCGTCCATAAAGCTCATTTTGCGTGTGTCTGTCGGTCATACACATTTTGCGTCTGTCCGACCAATTTACACATTTTGTGTCCGTCTATCTGTACCACAAAGCTTCGTACTTTTGGTTTTGTTCTTGATGTTCTTCTTAAAAGAGAGTCTATAAATAATAGTTTAATAAATTCAATGATTAGCTCCAACAAAACCTGTCGAATTTCATTTGTTTGTATGATTGAAAGCCAGGAAAACATATGATATAATGAGTTGGATCTTAAAACAGCCTTTGCCACCATTTCGTGTAGAAAACACTCGTGTTGACATGTTTAAATGATAGGATATAATTAAGTAGACAGTGAAGTGGGAAGTGCAAAGGGGGGGGGGGAGATTAACATGCTTGGAATAAAGTAGGCATTGTCTTTGCGCATATATAGTGTGAGAACCGGTGTCCACGCAGCCGTTGTTTCCGCGCACCGCCGAACTTAAAGCCATTTTTTGGCAAACACAAAATGTTGTGTCAACAGGTTTACAACTTTAACTTTGAATGTTTAAAATCTTTAAAGGAAAGGTGAAAAGAAAAATCAACATTTTCTTGATGAAAAAATAAGCAATGTACTTCAAAAGGCTTGAAACAGCTAATCTGTTATAACCATATTGGTGTTCCGAACCCCCATTTTCAAGTATTTTGTAATTTCAATACAAATTTGCGTCATTATATCAACAAAATGATAAATATATCTTTTATCACATAGTTCGTTGTGTTTAATTTTTTTGTAACATTCCTATGCTGGGTTTTCATGGTGTTGCGTGGACAAACCGGCCAGTGCATTATTTACGCAAAACTGGGTCAAGCCGTGTTCAGGAACCCATATCACATTGTTTACAACCAATTTTCTAAAGCTCAATTATTTTTTTAAAGGTATTATATGGAAAGCCGTTGTATACTCATGCATTCAAACCGAATATTTGCAAATAAGTTGCCTACTTTATAACTTTGTAAATCTGTTGAAATAATCTGAGGCGCGTGAACACACCGGCCTGCTTTCCACCTGGCTCACACCACGAACAAATCAAGACTTTTAAATTTTGATAACAAAGCAAAATGATCAATGGCAGGCTTGTTTTCCTTAACCAATTGTTTCTTCAAATAGGTCTTGAGGAATCTAGAAAGAGTGCATTTTCTTCTTTTTCAATCAATGACTTAGTTTCATTAAATAATGAAAGAATATATAATTGTTAAGTGTTTTGAAATTCCTTTAACTACATAGATTTCAAACAAAACATTCCATAATTTCACAGTAAACAAGTTGCCCTCCTGATAAAACAATGTTAAGTCATAGTATTTGTATTACGTGACATCTTTATTTTTTACCATTAAGACCAACTGATAAACAGAATACAGGGTAAGCGAAATGCATTTAAATTTTGTGAGTTGATCTTGGAAAGTTTTTTTTTCATGAGATTTCTGCTATAAATGGTGCCTTGAATAAAACCGACGTACATGTATACAAATAATGTCTCAAAATGCATTTCGATATAAATTAATATACTTTATAATAGACTTCTATAGTTAAAAAAGATCTATCCAACGAACTTCACAATTCAATAGGGAATGTTCAGTTTTTTATGAATACATTTCTCATAGCATGGTGCTTTCTATTTTTGTAAGCAATTTTGTCATTGGTGGGACTATTGCATTTACACCACAATGTATTCGTAATTGAAGCAGATCTCAGAATCTTTTAATCTTCTGCTTTCTTTCATTTGATGACTGTTTTATGTTTGATGTTATTTAGGGTTTAAATGGTGTTGTCCAGTTGCGGATATAAATCTGTTTACTATAAGTGTTGTTCTTGCATTGTTCGATTTGTGATTTACAGTTCGGTTCTCATTTACTTTTATAGTGTTGAATGCATGCCCATCAGTTTGAAATTGACGAAAAATGTTATTGCTGCGGTCAATGAAGTGGCAAAACTTTTATTGTGATGAAGTCAAGTTTAACACCCCGAGCTAGGCACGGACTATTTGATTTTCAGGGGACCTGGTATTTTTTAGAAAAAAAAATTTCTGGCCCTGACTTTTACCAAAAAAAAAAAAATTCTCTGGCCAGCATCTGGGTTGAAAAAAATAATCTGGCCCTGATCCTGTCCATTTAAAAAAACCGGCTCAACAAAATGTTCTAGCATTGTGTATTTTCCGGCTGTGGTGAAAATCCTAGCCCCCCCCCCCCCCCCTGAAAATCAAATGGTCCGTGCCTTACACAATGTGTTAGATTCATCGATGTGAAATGTCTACATTGTAGATATATTTCACGTGAAAACCTGACAAATATATACAATGTTGTCGTTTCACGACAGCGAGTCAATGACAGTTATGCCACTTCCTTGACCGCAGCAATAAGCTCTCACAAAAAAATTGATAGAATGAACATGCACATGTGGTGTGTGAATTTGTACTCTATAACTCGGAGAAAGACTGAGCAAAAATTGCATTCATATTTTGATTCTGTTCTTTCTTTTCGGCAAATTTTCTAATCATCAACGTTTTTAGATTTTAACATCACCATTTTGCAGATTATATATGTTTTGATATTGTTGGGGTCTTTTTCATGGAACTAAAAAGGTAAGCGAAGAAAATCGAGGAAAATATTGTTACAAATTGTTATTGGACTGTGTAAAAATAAAAAATGTGTTGAGAGCTATTTTCAAATTTAATTGATAATTGTAGCAATATTACTAAGAATCTGTGTATTAATCAGACAAGTTGTATAATCAAACCAACACTCTTAAAAGGTGCTGCTTTCAGCATTGTTTTTCACTGACATTCAGTTTTTCAAATGTTCCCGACTGACCATAATTTCGTAAACACAGTTTTGAACACTTCAATACAATTCAGACAGCAACTGTTGGAAAAATTCGCGAATGGGCTAACCAATACCAAGTAAATGTGAAAAATCACTGTTATTCTTAAAATGCTAATAACAAAATAAACAATAAAAAGCCCAGTTTTGGATTAGTTTAGGTTGAAAAGAGATTTTTTGACACATAATGTTTTCAAAATTAAGATACGGTATCTTTTTTTCTGAAGTCTTCTTAATCAGAGAGAACTTTTCATTTAAACTAAAACAGTTTTTATTTCATAGAGTTATCGAACATGAAGCTACAACACTTCAGTATAATATCGTTAACCTAGATTAAACCAAAGAAACAGCGGATAAATAAATAGCATGACATTTTTTGACAAAAAAGTACCAAGCTAAGAAAAAATGAATTAGGTGCTTATAAATGATTACTTTCTTTTGTGTTGTTGGTCAGGATTTCGGTGCTGGCTCAAAATTTTTATTATGTGACAGGAAAACCTACCTACGTTGTAGTAGGTAGTAGATATATAGCTAGTAAAAATCGACTGAAAGTATGGAATATTTCTTTAGCTCATTCGGTTAGGTGGCTGCCTGAAGTGCTAGAGGTCCTGGGTTCGATCCCCGGAGGTGACCTTATCAATTTTGTAAGGAGATTCATGCTCTCCGGTTACAATTATAAGGAAACTTGTGATATGTAAATTTGAAAAAAAATAATGGAACTCAAGTAGTATCTACCTCGTGCATAGTTGATTATATCTTTTTATTTACTTTACTTGGCAGTCTTTCTATAGGATGCCAAGTATGTTGATTTGTCAGGAAATACTTTAGCCTAAATGTTCGGAAAATCGGCAATACATATTCCCCCAACAAAAATATCTGCAGTTGGCTTTTTATACTGCAATGATTATTAACATTTTATATTTCAATGGCTTACATTCGCGACATTTCGTTCTACTAATACATGTTGGAGTTTCTGGGAATCTATGAACAAATAAAAGGGTGTAAAGTAAATGCACATAGGACAAAATCCCTATTAAAACGTGGAAAGTTAAGCAAATGGAACAGCGCTTTCATTGTTTCTCTTTATCTGGAAGTCACCATGAGGCCTTCAACAAAGAGCAAACACGCTTACCTAACAGTAAGCCGAAGACGGACCCCAGCGTCGGTTTGAGCGGAATTCACTTGCTAAATGCCGAACAACGCCACATCTATGGCTAATCCGTGACTGACAAAAAAATTATACTGTAATTTCTTTTAGAGCAAATATGTGCAGTTTTTTTACTCGAGAGGGGGGTGTAGTCACATCCAATATGTGATGAGATAGGGGAGAGCCGCTGGTAAAGGGTACCCTTTTATTGTTTATTATATGATACTGGTATTAAATTCTGGTGCAAAAAATATGTGTTATCTTAAGAAATTTCATATGAGATTATATGATAACGTCAATCATGATGTAGCAACTTAATCAGATACCAAGTAGCAATTGACATATCTACATTGATAAGGTATCAAAGCTTGTCATTTCACTACTTTAAGGTTGAAAAATAAAGAATTCTCGGTTTTCATCCCAATAAATGACAAGATACACTTGTCTGCATTACAGTATGATTAGGTATAATATATATACTTTTATGCTAAAACTATGTGATAAGTATATATTTTTGAGATTCTTAACATGTTATAAATGATAAGGGTGGGGTCCTGAAGTGCCAGCGACTCACCCCTACCAAAAAATATATAAGGAGTGACCCCCTCCTATCACGTAAAAAACGTTTGGATATGAAAATTCGCGAAATTAACCCCCGCGAAAATAACCAAGTTTACAGTAATTTTATTTTATGAATCTTGAGTAGCATTCTGACAAAATTAAATTAATTTTGTCATATTTGTTCTTGGATAAACATTGTTTATGTTAAACCCCAGAAAAATTCAGAAGAGTTCAGTTTCACGCCCAATTTTTAATCACTTATATATGTAGGACTCTAAAGTAGGATGGGGACACTAATGTGCGATGGTCACGCTAAAGTGCGATGGTCCACGTTACAGTGTCATGGTAAAAAGTATGATGTGTATGCTCAAGTTCAATGGTTCCGCTCACGCCCGACGGTTTGTTATTATAGTGGGCACTGAAATGCGATGTTCCACGCTAAAGTGTGATGGTCGAATGACGGATGAATTAATCACCCAATATTATTTTATATGAATTGTTATAAATGATTATTTATCTGAATAAAAGTTCCTTTATTTAAATGCCGTATAATTTAGTATTCTATATGGAATATAGGACATTTTGTTTTTGATACAGACGTTATCACGGCCAGTATCAAGTGAGCCCGTTAGGGCGAGCTTGATGCGTTACGCCGTGATAAAGTCCGTATCAAAAACAAAATGTTCTATATTACTTTTATCGGTAATTCACAAAATGGTAAATAAAACTCGGAACATTTGAATTTTTATTTTAGCTGACTTAATCTATTGTTTATTGCAATAATTTATATGCATTCTATACGTTCAACGTATTACGCGTATGAACACGACTAATAGTACAAAACATGACGTCAGCATAGCAACGGGCACGTGACGCCTTCACAGTGACCCGATATTTTCGTGATAGTGTCCAGTTTGGTGATACTGAGAATATAAGCCTCTGTAGATCAAAGGAAATTCATACAAATTACCGATAAAAGCTATTATAGAACGTTACGCTTTTCCCGATTGTTCGCAAAAACGTTAATGAATGAAAATTGTAGAATGACGCGAACTATTTGTGACGTCGAGTAGACATTCCTCTCGAAAACAAGATGGCCGAGTCTAATATGAGGATTTTTGTTCCTGGAGAAGAGGTAAAAAGTAACGCAAATTATCCTTACAATGAACATATTTTGACAGTCCCGGAATAGATAATAGGAATTTGAAAGACACAATTCCAGAGATGTGTGCAAATTAAAAAAAAATAAAAGGATCTTCCAAGACAGACTAGCATTATCCATAGCCGAACTCCACAAACTCAAACCCTAACCCTTAACCTTAACCCTGACCCTAACCAAAACCTTATGTGGTAAATGTAAAAGAAAACGGTCACTCTAAAGGATTTGGTTCCCTAAAGTAGGATTAGACCTTTATGTAACTTTATGTAAGAGCATTGTCGGAACAGAGGGAGTTCAAGGGTTGGTCCCCCTTTTTCTGGGTACTAAATTGGTTTCAAATTTTTGAAAAAACTGACAGTAAATGGTTAAAAAGGAAGAAAATCCGGAAACCTCACTTATAGTGTACAGTATAGTTTAGTATTTTGGGTGCCTAGTTATACTTGGGTCCATTTTTGGAACCATAGTGTTCCGGGTAAAAGCTGCTTCTATTTTCTTGAATGTTCGTACAGAATTGATGCTAAATTTATCGTAAAAATATCATTTTCCCGAGTGAAGAGTTTGAGGTCCATGTCCATCCCCACTAGAGTTTCAGGTCCATGTCCTTACTCAAACACTTGACTTGGGAAGATGAATATGGATAAACAATCGCACTTTAACGCAGTAGACCATCACACTTTAGCATGGACCATCGCATTTTGGCGTGCTCACCATCGCACTTTAGCGTAGACCATCACACTTTAGCGTGGACATCATACTATAGCGTGGACCATCGCACTTTAGCTTTAGCGTACCATTGCGTTTTAGAGTCGTACCATTGCGTTTTAGAGTCTTACATATATATCTCAAACAACAACACAATAAATTCCTTGGCACAGGACGTCCGGGTCGAAAAAAATATAGTGTGACACCCACTCAATGTGAATAATTATGATTTACATTCAAATTATTTTATGATTAAATTATGCAAATTAATATATAAGAGTAATAGAAATTACATTATACATTCTATATATAAAAATGAACTGGTTATCCATGGGGAGGGGTGTAACTTAACATATTTTGTTGCAGATATGAAGAAAAAAACATCCTGCCAGGTGTGATCATATGGATAATGTGATCTTGCTTAGTATCTGAAGATAGATTATGCAGTTATATATGCAGTATTAAATTTCATAGTAACTTCGGTATTTTGTTATTTATATTATTTGTTGAAATTTTCAACCTACTGATATGTCCAATGTAGAATTTTTAGGCTAACTGATATGTACAATGTAATAATAATTTTGAATCTTTTTTTGGCAGCACATCCGTACCTACCGATGTATAGGAAGTTACCCTATTCCACCGTGTTGTTGTCACAACAGTACAGTCAAATTAATTTTTACGTCCATTGGCTCGTTTTATCAGCATGTGGTGATATATTTATTGTTTTCTGTATTTTTATAAATATACAGGTAACTTAAGGGTGTAGACCTTTGATATTAGGAGGTAACTCTATTGTTCAATTTTCTTAAATAAATAAAAAGAATCACTGCAAAACGTATGATTAAATTTTGAAATTGTAAATATTTTCTTCACACAGCAAATAAATTTTCAAAAGCAAAAAAAGAGATACTTGAAATTCAGCAAATTTTATTTTAAATTTAGAAAAAAATGGAACGGTAGAATTTTCTAAAATTTCAATCTATTTTAGATAAACTAGTTTTCTTTCTATTCTCAGTTTTTGGTGAAAATTACACGACTCAATTTTGTACAAGAAGCGTTTAATACTGATCAAAATAGATTAAATTTTTCGGACAATACTGTTCACAGGCGCGGATCCAGGGAATTTGAAAAGGGGGGGTTCCAGTCCTAAATGAAAGAAAATTTCGGCGAGCAGTGCGAGGCGCGAACATTTTTGGGGGTACTTCCCAATAAAACATCAGGATATTTATTAAAAATCATGATTGTCCGAAAAAAGGGGGGTTCCAACTCCCGGACCCCCCCCCCCCTTGGATCCGCCAAATGTTCAGAACCCCAAGTATTTCAGTTCAAACTCTTAAAATTTACTATCATCATTCATGCTTACTTAAACATATGATTATACAACAGAATTTTGCTTTTGAAATAATTTTATATCAAATACAAATTTAATAAGAGCTAATTTTAAACACCAAAAAATATAGTCCTGATCGGACCAAATAATATGAGGAAACAGGGTATCTTTAATGACCACTAGACAGAAAACAGGACGGTAAAAATTGTTCAAAATTAATTAAAAATCGACATAAACATGTGTAGTTTCAATGCTGAAAATATAAGATAAATTAAACGACAGAAAATTTTTAGACTTACCCAGGTCTACCCTCTTAAACCGAATCATTGTAAATTTAGTTTCTAAGACGTCTATTTCGCTGGAGTAAATGTATATAAAGGTTTCATTTTCTTTTCATTTTAAATTATTTAAATCTCCTAATTTGCATCTATATAAAAATTGTTACAAATCACCCGAAAGTACATCATAGTACTTGATTGACCAATCAGATGTGGGGATTTTAATTTTTGACACCAGTATATAGATTTTTGACGCTATCAAAGTTTTCTTAAATAATCTATAAAATTGGATACTTAAAATTAGAATATTTTCTGTTATATAAACTATGATCTCGAAATTTGGATAAACATGTAATGTGTGTTCCAAAATTCAATAATAAGTTTTCAGATATTGGTGAATTACTGAGAGCTTAACCTCTGAAAAAGTAAAGTCCCAAGATGTCCGGATTAGAGAACAACAAAATACTGAAGTCACTGTAAATTTCAGTCTCTGTATATGGTTATTTCGACAACTTATATCTGTTCAGTGAATTAATTAAAAATTGTTTACACCAGTTCTACAGTTCTACAACAAAACAAAACAAAACAAAACAAAAAAACAAAAAAACAGTCCATATTCGACACGATAAAGTCCAAACTTTACCTTAAAAAAAAAAAAAAAAAAAAAAAAAAACAGTCCATATCCGACACGATAAAGTCCAAACTTTACCTTAAAAAAACAAATGTATGTTCAATCTAAATATTGGATTACTTTCTGATGTATATATATGGAGTTGAACTGATACAAAGTTTGGTTACCTACCCTTTATATAGATATACTGGTATATAGATATACTGGTATATAATTAAACAAACTAATAAAATATTAAGTCACTTGCTAGAGTTTAAGCAAGAACAAATATGAGTTGCATATTTGTCTATGCGTTCTAAAAATATTTTTCCCAACATGTTCTTAAGATATTTAAGTGCTTGAAAAATGTACCAAGAGGTAAAGTGATGATGGTTTTGAATCCTCCAAGTCCGTTGGTGTAGCAATGCATACTGACCTTTTATAGCTAACGTAGAATATCTATTTTTTTCGTTTTAGGATGATGTTTTCATCATATCTCCTGTGTTTTTTCATACCATTCACAATAGGTGATGATATTGTTACCCGTCAAACAAGGCTTGGTGCAATTACTGGTCTCAAGTCATCCATAGCGCTAAACAATGAAACAAAATTTTTGTATATTTACAAAAAAAGTACCATTCGCAGAACCCCCAGTTGATAACTCCGATTTCGAAATCCTCTTCCTCATGGTCCTTGGAAGGATACATTAGATGCAACAGAGTTTGGGCCTTAATGTGTTCAGCCACCTTACCCTTTGGTGGACAAATATACAATCGGAAGACTGCTTATTTCTTAATTTATATGCCCCTGAAAATGTATCGCTATCAAACAAAAAATCAGTAATGATATGGATTCATGATGGTGCATAAACTGGTGGCCAAGGGATAATATATGACGGATCATACCTCAGTGTTGTTGGTGACGTGATCGTTGTAACTATCAATTATCGTCTGGGTATTTTCGGATTTTAGCCACATCGGATGGCCTCCTCGCTGGTAATTACGGACTTCTTGATCAACAACTTGCCATTAAGTGGGTTAAACAAAATATCGATAGTTTCGGCGGAGATGCAAACTCATTGACTTTATTTGGAGAATCAGCTGGTGGATTTAGTGTGGGGTTACAAGCTCTAAATCCTAATAACAAAGGATTATTTATTCGTGCAATACTACAAAGTGGAACAGGTAACTCATTAGCTGCAATTACCAACCGCCATGATGCTAGCGACAACGCCTTACGCAAATTAAATTGTTCATACGGTATGATTTCTGATAAAATAGCATGTTTGCAACAGAAATCTACAAGCGAAATTTACAATGCAAGCGAAATTCAACCACCGGTTTCTCAAGATTTACACATTCGTGAAAGTTTTGCACCTGTAGTAGATGGAAGATTCATAAAGGAAAACCCAGTAGATTTAATGAATACGAAAAACTCAACTGCAATGAAGTTCTATAAATCCTTAGATATCATAATTGGAAACTGTGACGCAGAAGGTTCCCTCTTGGCTGATCGAGTGCAAGGCGTGCAAAAGTACATTTCATTCAACGCATCGGAAGGAATAACTTCCCAATATTTGTGCAAACACATTTTACCTCCTTTATCGGATGATTTCTTCCATAATCATTCTGCCATTATCAAAAGTGTGTGTAGCAAGTACAGTGACCAAGGATCCATTCAAGAACAAGGTCAAAAAGCTATTGATTTTTTCGGTGATTTATTCTTATATCTTCCTGCTGTAGAAAGCCTTTATGTCCATGCATCTAATAATAGCAAGTCTACACAGTTCCAGTATATGAGCAAGAGAAGATCAATATTGTCCAAATCTTCATGGTTTAAAGGATCCGGTCATGGCTCAGAATTGCCGTTTCTTTTCCCGTTGAATGCAGACCCGAAAAAGGCTAACATGACTAAAGATGATGTATCCCTTGCCTTGAAAGTGATGAAATATTGGAGTAATTTTGCTGAAACAGGGTAAGTATTTAAGAAATATAAACATCTACTGTGGAAAGGCAGCGTAGAAGAGTGCTTTGGATGTGCATTTCCTGTTTGCTGTGAAGGTACACTTGACTCGACCATATAAAATTTAGTTATCTCTAACTTAATAATCTAGCTGTTTGACCATTAATTTTATTTAATGGGCAGAAGATGTAGATTAAAAAATTTTAAAAAATGGATGAAATACAGATAAAGTTAAAGACGATCCCTATAGCACCTGTTAGAGCGGATTCATTGCCAATTGCTGAACAACGCCACATACATGTTTATTTTTGATAAAGGACATTTCAAACTAGAAAATTGTATTTATAATTTTTATGAATATATGCACGTTTGTAATTATGTTTTTTTTTATAATTATTTAAAAATTTTACTTGCCGAAGCCCTCCCTATAACACGTTTTGCACATACCGCGTGTATAATTTGACTTCTTAACAGTATTGGATACATGCTGGATTCTTATACAACAGTTTTCCTCATAGAAATTGAAGCTATCATGTGCTAAGCATACTCAAAAAATGAGAACAAGAAACATCTACAAAAACCAAATATTTAGTATATAATTCTTGAACTCCCATGAAAATATTCCATAGCGCCATTTAATTTGTAACCATATTCATACATATTGCTCGACAATTAGCAAAGAATTCCGCTCAAACCGGTGCTAGGGCCGTCTTGAACTTACTATGAGGTGTGAGCAAAGTTCATTGCTGAAGGCTTCATGGTGACTTCAAGATGAACAACAATAAAATCGTTGTTCCTTCGCTTGTTTTCTGCAATATATTTGTAGACATATCTTTTCATTCACCATATAATAGCAGGAGACAATAATAAGAGTTTTCTTCTCTATCAAATCTAAAAAAAAGCATGCAATTCATCTTTTATATGAACTAATATAAATTGCCGCAACTGAGGTTCTATTGTATCATTTATTAACACTGACTGACCAACATTTTGAAAGATTACCAGTGAAAGTTCATAGTTGAAAATATAAGAATAAAATGCCAGAGTAATAGATACATTTATGTCACAAAATATTTGCGCACAAAATTTTTAATAAAACCTATGAGATAATTTACTTCACACGCATAAGGAGGACTATGTGTGTGTAAACTAAAACTAATTAAAGACAACATTGTTTTAGGTACTCCAATGAAGATTTTTTTACTCAAACTAAGATGATTTGCCAATTTTCATTGAATCAAAATAATCATGATAATACACGCCGAATTACACAGTACCTTACGAGTCGTTTTTAACTGCTACCTATAATTTTCGACTGAAAAGTTTCAAAGGAATCCGTGGTTGCAAGGCAATTTGATTTCAAGTGTATTTCCATTTTCTTGCATTTTCTTTGTAAGCAGTCAAAACGCAGTAACTCAAACACTTTTTCATAAGCTATGAATTGGGCTGGACATACCGGAATTTAACAAAATTTAATTATTTAATTTTTTTTTTAGAGATTTAGTTTGGATCAGATACGTATGTTTTTCCACCACAATTTGCATTAAATTTGAATACCTCTAAAAGTTCTTTTTTTAGGAGTATAACTCTATTTAATTGATCCGACTGGTCATGGGTCAATTATTTTGTGATTATTCGTTTTATACTTACCTACAAGAAAGAGAAAATTAAGCAAATAGATTTGTGTAATACCTAGTAATGTGTCCACATGGTCCGTGTCAAAATACTAATTATTAAACTTTTTGAAATTTTATTGTTTTAAAAGTTTAACCAAAAAATCTAAAATTTTTTAATATTTAACCAAATTATTGAAATTTTAAACTTTTACATTTTTGATCAACCTTCGAAATTTGTAATCTGAACTTTTATTTATCATTTTTTGCGCTTTAAAAAAAGTTTCGAGTTTTCGGATTTTATAATGGCTGCAGCAAATTCAACCAAACTTTACAGGAATGATGTATGGTAGGTCCTTTACAATGATTGCTCATTTCTTTCCAAATCCGATAAAAAAACGTGGCCGCCAGCGCGGAACTTAGTTTTAACATTGGACCCTATGGGACAAAAATAAATTTTCATCCTCTGCTCTGAAACGGCTGAAGCAAATTCAACCAAACTTTACAGGAGTGATGTACTAAAGATTTTTAACAAAGATTGCTCATTTCGTTCTGATCCTACAAAAAACATGGCCGCCCTCAAGGAACATGGTCTAACATTGGACCCTATGGGAAAATCGCTTTTTCATCTTCTGCTCTGAAATGGCTGAAGCAAATTCAACCAAACTTTACAGGAAATATGTACTAAAGGTCCTCAACAAAGATTGCTCATTTCGTTCCGATCAGAGCAAAACATGGCCGCCAGCACGGAACATAACATTGGACCCTATGTGAGAATCACATATTCATCTTCTCTTCTGAAACCACTGAAGCAAATGCAACCAACCTTTACACAGGAATGATATACTAAATGTCCTTATCAAGGATTGCTCATTTCAATCCAATCCAATAAAAAAAAATGGCCGCTAGCAGGGAACATAATTTAACATTGGACCTTAAGGGACAATCACATTTTAATCATCTCCCCTGAAACCGCTGAAGCAAATTCAACCAAATTTACAGGAATGTTTTGCAAAAGGTACTTTAATAAATCCGCTCATTTCATTTCGTCCCGACAAAACCATGCCTCTAGTGCAGAACATAGTTGAACATCGTAGCCCGGTTTGTGAAAACAATACTTTTCATATCTTCTCTGAATCTTTTCAAGCAAATTTAACTAAATTGTATTGGAATGAAGGTCCTTTGCAAAGATTATTCATTTCAATAGAATTAGACAAAGGACATTTGTGCCAATGGACTAGAATTAACATTAGACCTCATTGGTAAAATACATCTTTTTTTTTTGGTCATGCATGCATGGAATAGAAGTATTTTGTCAGGTGAGCGATACAGGCTCAGTCTCTGAGCCTCTAGTATTCTATATATTGATAATCGGTAGCCTATAGCACGTATGTCGTTAAAAAAACAGCCGATTTACAATATTCTATCAATGATATTTATTAGTTTTGTATTTTTAGTCAAAAATATGCGAAATCGAAAATTATAACTTTTAAAAAAGCGGAATACATGTAATCAAATGTTAAAGTTCAGATTACAAATTTCAAAGTCTGATTAAATTTCCAAAAATGTAAAAGTTTGAAAATTTAAAAATCTTATTACTTTGGTTAAATTTTAAAAATTTTAAAACATTTCTTCATTTTGAAATTTTGATATTTTAAATTTTTGGTCAAACTTTTAAGATGTTAAAATGTCAAAAAGTTTCAAGATTTTGAATTGTTAGGTGTTACACGTACCCCACATAATGTTACTCATTTCTATTGGTAGAAACTTTAATTCCAACGACATCGTTGTTGTAACAATATGTTTCACATTAACTATTCCATGGAGTTGGATTCAAATAAGTACGGTCTGTCGTTTCTAACTATATACAAAACATGCCACATGCAACATTTAAGAAATAGATTATTGCAAGCGGACTCTATGCGAATTAGAACATGGGCAGACCTTATGTTTGTCAATATTTTACACCGAGCGACAGCGAGGTATAGAATGAAGACAAATATAAGGTCTGCCCATGTTCTAATTCGCATAGAGACCAATTACAATATTTTATTTCGATTCTAATATGTTCATCAAGAGTTTTGAACATTTGAAGCGTCTCTTAGAGAGCAATAATGGGTTTTGCACTAGAACTGAAATATGTCGGAAAACTTCATACAAACACACATAAATGGACATAGAGAAAGCTATTATTACAAGTGGCTCATACAGCTTATGAATTGATACAAATAATCTGTTATAAAACATATAAGATACGGATATTTTAAAATCGAAGTGGTTATAAGTGTGAGCTGGTTGAATTTCTGATTTGCTTGACGACTGCATAATTATGTTATTTTTGAAGCCAAAAAATAAAAAAAGGAATACACTCATATTTATAATCTTATTAACGTTGAAAATTGAAAAAACCATATTTAAATCGTAGAACGTGATATGCAACATAGATAAGATTTCATAACAACAACACATTCGTTGCTAGGTTACGGTTATGTCATTTTAAATTCTGTTGTAAATTTCTATTATTGTCATTATTTGATGTGGATTTTCGTTTGATTCATTATCTAAATATTTATTTGCACAAAATAAAATGAATATTGAGTAAATAAAATGTGAAACTGCACATTACGAATGTACTTTTGTAAAAAAAATATACGCATGTGCTAAAAAATATTGTTGGAATTAGCACATAGCTTTGTTTCCAAAGCGAAAGAAGAGATATTACGCAATGGCATTCGCTGAGAAAATATCAAAGGCTATTTAGTGTGAAAAAATTGATATTTGTCAATTAGTTTGCATGAACGATAACTGTTTACCTTCGACAAATAGAGACACAGAGAATACATATGTTTCATTTACACATTTACTGCTCTTTATTATTTCTCTTTTTTATCCTTCTTGTATTCCAGCGATGTTAATGGTCCCGGACTCCCAAAATGGCCGATGTATAACATACAGACCAAACAGTATGCCGGACTGGACGTTAATATTACTATACAGAGGGACCTCTACAGAGATCGGCTGAATTTCCTGTCACAGCAAATGATGCAGTACCGGTCACCTCCTACAACACCGTGTACTAAAGCCGAATGTGTTTTTGGTTAGAAATATATACCGACTTAGTTCGTCGTGATATTTCTTAAACAAAGTACTATTTATCTTATATTCATGTGTAAATGGTCTTTTTTTCATTACTTATCATTTAGTAATGACTTTTTTAATATAACTTACAATTTTTACGTTATAGGGGCTATTCTGCACAAAACCATTTAATTGACTTTGGGATACAGTGATCCGAAGATTTTAAAATTATAATGGCCTTTCATAGATACCTTTTATTTCAACTGAAATACACGATGATTCTTTACCAAACACCCCGGGAAGTTTTAAATTTATTTTCTTCGACAGTGCTTTAGCTTCAGACTAACCTCCTTTAGCCAGTCGGTACTTTAGCATCGAACACTCCTTGGCCAATCTTTTTAAATTAAGTCTTAAATGTCTTTAATAGTTAGTAGTCTACCTATATCGGATTTTATTTGCATGTATATTTTTCTGAAGGGAAAAAAGATAGAGAGAAGAGGGTTTGTGCCCATTGGCCGGTTTTACCCTGTCGCTGGCTTTTACAAGCACTGGTATCAAGTCCGGCTATCGCGAATTATATCACTGTCTAAGTATATACCTTTGTTCTTTGTCTTTTTTATTGATGTTTTTCTGGTGCAGTTTCCTTGTTGGTCGTGGCATGAAATTGTGATTTTTTATTATTGTAGATGTATCCTGCTATCTTTTATAATATAATCAAATATGACAGGCGAGGGACTTACCTGAAGAGTACTAATTGGATAGCAAATCCAAGTCAAGTCGCCCTCTTCCAGAGTTTCCAACACACTCGCCCCAATTATAATTTAGATCAAACTCGCCCCATCGGCGTCTTGTGAACTCTCCCCATAAAGTGAGTCCTACAGATTAAATCACTTCAGAATTTGTTCTACCAGATAGCATTTGTTCCTAACGGGCCGAACACTAACCCTAACCCTATCTCTAACTCTAACCCTAACCATATTTCTTACGCTAATCCTCTCTTTAATTCTTACACTTACCCTTATTCTAACTCTAACCCTTACTCTATCTCTAAACCTAATAATTTCCTAATCATAAACAATACTCATTACCTAAACTGTTATCCAAAGGACATCTCAATATACGTCCTTTCTGCAGCTAACAAATCCAATCAATTCAAGAAAAAAAATCACCAACCTGAAGTAGTAGTACCTCTAAAGTAAACTGAGGCCTAAAGTACTGGAAAATTCGTGGGGCGAATTGGTATTTTTAATTTTGGTTGTAGCGAGTCGGTAGAAGTTGGGGACGACTCGGACAGGGGCGAGAGTCGGCAGTGGGGCGAGTGTTTCTGCTACCGGAATAGCTACTGACAGACAACGGATAGAGAGCCGGCACTTTTGCTGCGACCGATCTTTCTTAATCACGTTTTGTCTAATTCTTTCTTGAAGTATTAAGTAGTCTACTTGTAATGGGTTTTTACTATAGGGAAGCGAGATGGAGAAGGAAGGGTTTGTATGAGTGTCCATTTACCGGTTTGACCCTTCCGCTGACTTTTGCAAGTTTTCGTGCGAAGTGAAACTATTCCGAAGTCCTATTGTATATTTTTTGTCTTTTATTGTTTTTTTTCTTGCGAAATTTCTTTGTGGGTTGTGGCATGTGATTGTGATTTTCGGTTTTTGTTGGTGTATCCTGTTTTTTTTTATAATATTGTTAATTATGTGCTCCATCTTGATGTGATCTTTGTTTCTATGCTTAACAAAGTTGAAAAGTTTGTCAGTCCAAGCCGCCTTTCTGTCGAGTCCTTGCCAGCCAATAGTATTATTGCAATGACGAAATCCAAAATAAGAGTTAATCTTTGGTTATGCAAGCAACCAAATCTTTTCAATCCGTTCCGTTTTTTTTCATTGTGTTTTTGTCAGTACAATCATTCGGACTGACACTTTTGACGAGTTATGATTATATTTTGCAATTTGAAAAGATATTATTTATTCAATTTATGAAAACTATCGAATGATCAAAATTATTTACGAAATTCACTTTTGGAGTACATATTACAATGTTATATTGTAGTCTCGATTCAATTTTGACCTTTAGTTGTACTTATAATAGATAACACTTGTAATGAATGAACTTATATTAGTCAGTGGAAATCTGTAGAATTCCAGTGCAGAACAATGGTTATTGGATCGCATATATTTTTGTTGATTGTGCTAGACCTCTCCGTTGTCAGTTCTGCTGCCACAAGCAATGACAAAATCGATTACTTATGGGAAACGGTGGAACAGCTGAGACAGAATGAAATAAATATGCAAAACGAAATTCGTGCACTAAGACAGAATGAAAGAAATATGCAAAATGAAATTCAAAACTTAAGACAGAATGATGGGAATGTTCAAAATGAAATGATGCGACTAAGAACTGAACTTATGTTAATTAAAAGACGCTGTCCGGAGCGTATTAATAGTGACATGCGCTGCACTTACTTGAAGAGTACTGATGCGATGGCTGCTGACAGAAAACAGATAGATAATGCCACGTTGGAGATCAAAGGTTTTTTTACTATTTTTTCCATACCTTGTACAATTTTAGGTAACCATTAACATTTCAATTTATCAGTTATATATGCAAAACAAATATGGCGTCACATTCAAACAGAAAGGTCGAGTTTTTGAGCATTTTAATGACATAATATTAACTTGCAAAAAAAGTACGGAATACTCCAACTTTGTACGAACACTTTTGGTTGCCTTAGGTTGAATCGGTTTACAAGTAATGCCACTTCCTCCTTTATTGGTAGCACAAACAAACTATCCTGTATTTATATGTATTACTGTTTGATTACAATCTTCTCTAGGGTACAAACGCAGTCTTATAAAATAGACATAAGATGTAGTGCTTCCATCATTAATATGGCTACAAAAAAGAGTCTTCAAGTTTGTTTGAAATTAAGGTACTATGGTCCGTCTTGAACTTTCTTTGAGGAATGAGCAAAAGCTCATTGTTGAAGGCCTCATGGTTGCTACTGCTCAATAACATCTTCCAAGCGTTTAATGATTAATCTGAAGCGACAGCTACCTGGTAATAAAATCATTCATCTGGTAGATCACTATAATGTTAAAATATTAAGTAAATATCAATTTGATAAAAGAATACACAATTTACAACACTATAATCCCATAAAGTTCTATGTTAGACTCTATTCCCTTTGTGGCGGCCATTTCAGATTTTTTATTTGTACAAATATATACAATTTGGAAGATGACTATAAAGTTTTATACTGCAACCTTTCTATTTACGTAAGTAAACTACATTGACTGTATAAGCATAAGTGATATACAGTCACTGACCGCATAACACTTTTTCTATGACGTCAACAATGTGTTTGTGTAGAAATTGTTCAATGACGTTGCAAGAATGCATAGATCATCACAAACTAACGATGTCCACTTTTCAAATCATAATTCTTACTAATAAAACCCCCGAGGGAACCCCGGGGTATAGATATAGGACCTAGTATTTTCGGCTTGCGGAATATGACCCCTCCTAAACTGGGCTGACCCCGAGGGAACCCCGGGATAAAGAAATAGGACCCATTCCGTGGTTGTGCGGGATTAATAAATACACAACCCATCCTTCGGATTGGATGTAAACTCAGGTCCACGTGTTGGAAGAAATGCAAAGCTTCCTGAACGTTAAAGAAACCTTGTAGCAAGCTTTTTTAGTGGTCCGAAGGTGATCGGCTACAAATGTACAAGGCTAAATTCCCCGTCCCTGTCGATTTCACCCTACTTTTCCAGTGGCAGTCAGAATTTCCCCGTCCTATTACCCTTTCCATACCCCAAAGAGATTATTTATTAACAAACTTGTTCTCGTCTTGATATAGCTGAAATATTGTTCAGTAGACGTTAAACAATATTCAATCAATCAATCAATCAATCTTACTGATAAATTTTACCTTAAATTCAGTTCATTACTGTTACAGTGTAATCACAATAAAAGTACATTGACTTTGCATCAACGAAATATATATAAGGATTGGGCTCGCATTTTCCGGCGTTTCTAAGACTCATACTTATATATCGGTTATGTCAAGTAAGTGTACTGTTATTGTCTATACCATGCCTAGTTAATATCAGTTTAAAACATTGAACGGTTTTCAAGAATAAGAAATTAACAACATTTCCCCTTAGGGTATATTAAACTATGATATCAAGTGGCAGCAATCCTTGATTTATGATCGGTACTTAAATCTTACATGTGTATAATTACTACCATCATATCATGCTTAGTTAATATTAACTTCATGAACGAATAAGGGGATATGGAGTGAATGTACATGGGGCAAAATCCCTAAAAATATATGGTAAGATTTAGCAAATGGAACAACGCTTGCATTGTTGGTCTTCATCTTGAAGTCACCATGAGGCCTTCAGCAAAGAGCAAACACTCCTACCTCACAGCAAGTTCAAGACGGCCCCTAGAACTGATTTGTGCAAAATTCACCTGCTAAATTTTGAACAACGCTACATTCATGTATCTTAACGTTTAGTCATATATGTGGGGTAGTCAACAAGCATAACATTCTTACAAACACGGTCATCCGTTGTCCGACAAAGGGAGCATTTGGCAATACAACATATTAACGATCACAGGGAACTCATCGAGTTAATTTTAAGAAACTTGGCAAGTAATATTGGGAGAGATGGACAATATATATGCAGTTGGCCAGAAAAATAGTTTAATTTTTACAAAACAAGAAAACCAAATCTTAAATATTGAAAGTGTATTGATATAAGAAATTGATCAACGTCGTTTTCTCCGAAATGTATCATTAATTATATCTTATTCACAGAATTTGAACCATACTCTAAATCCGATTCTGCAATGTTTGAGCAAATGCTGTGATCATTTCAATTTGATTTTAATCCAATTCTTCCACTAACCTCATACTACATTTTGTACATAATCAAAATACTGTCATCATCGAATAAAACTGCGAGTGCGAGTATAATGATTTAACACATGTATATACATATTTTGATTTCAATGTATGTCTTATTACACATTGCATTTGCCAGTTTCAATAATTTTACAGATAATAATCAGATGAAACGGCTATTGGATAACACGGGAGATTTACACCAAATACAAGTAAATCTACAAAATATAAAGGGGGATGTTGCAATACTCAAGACTGAAATGTCAAATATTAAATCGATAAACAGTAAGTAAAGAATTGTAATTTTTAGCAAAGATATTTACAAAGTATTGTTATTTCCAAGTAGTGGATACTTGCAAATTCGGTTGCTTAAAGTGACCGTTTGCAACAGTATTCATCTAGTAGTGAATTTACACAGAGCATCAATTGTATGATATATTCTACACACGATTGTTTTGCTTTCCTTAATTATACAATATGATCATGCTTTGAATTGGAAATATGAAAATTTTCAGCCCACATTAGATCATTATGAATGACATGTAATGACGATTTTACTTCTACAAATTAGAAGTATTTAGGACAGGAAAAATATCAGCAAATGAACATATAAGATCGAAAGGATATTTAGTCTCTAACTATATCAGTTAAATGGATTTAGAAGCTTTAATAAACATTGAAAAGGTTTTGAGTAAATGCACATGAGACAACGAATCTACAAATACACGGTAAAACCAAGCAATGGAACACCTTTGAATGTTGTTCTTTATCTTAAAGTAACCAAGGCACCTTCAACAAATAACTTTACTTATACATGTACCTCAAAGTAGGTTTAATTCGGACTTTAGCATCGGAAAACAACTCTATGTATTTTTTTTATTACTCATTGACTTTAAATCGTCTACAAATATAAAATAAAATCGGACCAATGTGTTTGTAATGCTTGTAATGCGTCATTGAAATTTACACAACCTACTTAATCACGTCTGCTTTTATGGAAGTTATGTGTCGCTTGATTTTCAACATCATATTTATTTCAATTGTTAAATAATTTGTTACTTAATATAATCTTAAAAAACTGAAAAATCAAACAAAATACAAAAATACCGAAGTTGCATAATAAAAGTACATTTCATAATGTTGTACGCGTGTTTTAAGGAGTTACCTAACACCAGCAGAATTAGAATCAAGTGATATGGAAATCCATACATGTAATCCAAAAGTAGTCAAAAAAGAAGTACCCGTACCAAATATATATCAAAATAGGAGACCAAATTCAGTACCAAGGACATCCACCGACTGTCATAAATGGAATGAAGCCTTGACATTTTTTAAAACGTTAGAATTTTGAAAATCCTGAGTTTAAAGAAAGAAGAAAAGTAAGGAAAACAGAGCTTTAATTTTACGGGTCTTTATACCAAATTGGGTTACAAATGACAAAATACCGATGATGCTGTAAATTATAATTCTGCAGGTGGCCATTTCGACAACTTATGTTTCCTCAGAACAGATGAAATCAAAACCTTTGGAGGACCATAAACCGAAACATTAGTGAACGCTGATAGAATAACAAAATACCGAAGTTACTTTTAATTTATTTTCTGCATATGCGCATTTCGACACTAAGTCTCATCAGTGCAGATCAAACCAAAACATTTTGGAAGTCCATTTACCAAAACACATGTTAAATCTTATAGAGAACATATAACCAAAAGGATCTAAATAGAAAAGTCAAAATTCAGCTAAGGGCAGAGCTATGCATGACGGAGATACTCCCAAGTTTGAAACAAAATTTTGCAAATTTAGATATTTTGCAAATTTAGATATTGCAAGTTTCAATACAATCGGTTTTCTGTTCAGCACCGAAGTACTAACTACTTGGTTGGTGAATACTCTCGGGGACTAACAGTCCACCAGCAGTGGCATCGGACCAGTGGTAATTATAACAAAATACCGAAGTTACTGTAAATTTATTTTCTGCTTATGCATATATCGACAACTTATGTCTCATCAGTGTAGAAAATGAAGATCAACTAAATGATAATATATGGAGGAGGTAAATAATCCTTATTTTTAAAGAAAATGTCAGAATTTAGATATTTAAAGTTTACTTATTGTTTTTGCTTTTTTGTGCCCTTAAGGTAGTAAACCTTGGGTAGGAGGAGATGACTCTTTTTTCTGCACAAATTACTTGTTTTGATTGGAATGGAAAAAAAAAATTTAGAATATTTATCATTAATAGAAATAAAATATTCATGATATCATGAAACTGAACTACTGTATGAAATACATTTGTACTTCAACGTGCCAACATTAAAATATCTAGGTTTTGAATGACATCTTAAGAATATTAAAATAAATGAAAGTAAGATTTTTGGAAAGGGGGTAAGTCTTTTTGATTGGCATTCAGAAATAAGGGATATTTAGACTTTTTATGGAGTTTTCCTGACATTGTAAAAAAACGGTATGTTGAATTTTTATTAAACTTTGATATAAGTTATACGTGTGGAGGACTTTAAGTTTCCCAGTTTTTGGTGAAACTTGAATGTTACGATTTTCATCTAGAAGCAATTGAATGAAGCTTTGTTTTCAGTTATGTTTTGACAACGTATTTTCCTTTTTACTGCAAATCAACACTTTATGCATGCTTAAGGTGAATAGACAGTAATATTCATATCCATGAGATTTTGTTGTAAGTCGGCACAATTGAAGAATCAATCCTACTTACCCAAAATCTGTAATAAAAAGTATGGGTTACCACGCTTGTTTTTTCTAGAATTGAGATCAAAGTTTGCTCATTTTTAGCCATTTTTTCACCGAAGTTTACAAAGAATGCACGGGGAAAATATGGAAAGGCAAATTTTAGCTTAATAGAAATGAACTTTTTATCCATGAGAATTTTTTGTGAACAGATAGTTTATGATGTAATTTATTGGTTACAATTAAAAAATGAATATGTCACCATGCTTTTAACGGAGATATTTTACAAAGTTTCCGGATGAAACATTATTTTCGAGAAAAGGGAGTTAATTCGCGGCAAAGTAAACGAAATATGACGTTTCACATTTGTCATTCAATTATGACGTCACAAAGGAAAAGCCGTCAAATTACTATTCCGGTCCGAAAATCAAACCTACCCCGTACCCCGTACCCGACTCTTTATTTTTCTTTTGCGCGATTGCATTGCACAGCGCAACAGTGTCTATCTACCTTAAGATAATTATTCTCTCATATTTAGGTCTACAAGTTTCTATGAAGAAGTTTGGTAGTTTTAGTCTTTTTTGCCAATCCTTATCTACAGTACAGTAGTATAAGCTTCATGGTGATTACTGAACAGAATTTAAAACTCCTAAGATAGGAGTGTTTCTGTGAACTATAAATAAAAAATCTAACGGTGAAAGTTTACAAAACTTTTTCTCGAAATACATCAGTAAATAATTGTTTCATATTGCAAATTTAAAGAAAATTGAATGCGTGGAAAAATTTTGAGTTACCCCAGGTTTACTATCTTAATTGCTGTTGTCAACAAAGTCAATAACATGAAAAAAATTGCTAAAGAAAATTTTGAAAAAAAAATTGACAACATCATTTTATAAAATGCACATAATCCTAAAACCTATTGGAAAATAATGAAAACTCTTATTAAATCGCACTATCCCCCCCCTTACTAAACTCTGATAACTTCGAAAATTTTGAAGACACTGTATATGAAGATGACAAAAAGTGTTCATTGCTTAATAGATATTTTTGTACAATTTCATCTATAGATGATGACAATATCCCCTTGCCCAATTTTGATGATAAGACTGATGTATCCTTTAGCGATATTTCTATTAGTTGATGATATAGTTGATATAATCAAAACAGTAGATCCAAACAAAGCAACCGGACCTGATATTATTAGTCATAAAATGTTAAAAACTTGCCCCGAAGCTATTGCAAAACCTTTGCATATTATTTTTAATAAATCTCTTCGACAGAATAAATTTCCTTCAGAGTGGAAGGTAGCAAATGTAATAGCTATTTTTAAGAAGGGAGATAACTCACTCCCATCCAATTATAAACCTATATCACTGATTAGTTGTGTAGGAAAAATTATGGAACGAGTAGTATATAAATATATCTATAATTATTTAAATCAAAATAAGTTAATTTATGAACTTAAATCTGGCTTTCTCCCAAAACATTCTTCCGTTCACCAGCTAATTAAAATGTACAACTGCATTCTTGATCCCTTGGAAAAAAAAGAAATAAATTGCTTTGTTTTTTGCGACTTCTCGAAAGCATTCGATAAAGTTTGGCATAAAGGGTTATTACACAAAATGAAATCATATGGATTTAGGGGAAATTTACTGAATTGGTTTAAAAGTTATCTGCATGACAGAAAACAGAGAGTAGTTATAAATAATTGTAAACCGTCTCTTGAATCAGTGATATTGCTGAAAAATTGAAATCTCTTTGTAGGCTATTTGCAGATGACACTTCGTTGAATTATTCAAGTAATGATAGTGAACAAATACAGTCTGTTATCAATCATGACCTGAATGAACTGTACGAATGGTCTAGAAAATGGATGATGAATTTCAATCCAAATAAAACCGAAATAATGCTTTTTTCAAATGTTCAGTCCCCTGATTTATCTTTTATATTTAATGAACAAAATATACAAGTTACTCAGAGCCATAAACATCTTGGGATCACATTTAGTAGTGATGCCAAATGGAATATTGTGACTTCTGTATCTAAACATCTGAATGTTCTTCGCAAAATGAAATTTAAGCTCAGTCGAAAGAATTTAGAAAATTTATACTTAGTATATATCAGACCTTTATTTGAGTATGCCATTGAGGTATGGGATAACTGTGGAATTGTAAATGCCGCTAGACTTGAACAATTACAACTCGAGGCAGCCAGAATTGTTACAGGTCTCCCATCCTTCACTGGTTCTGATAAACTGTACAATGAAACTGGTTGGGAACCATTAGGAATTCGAAACGAGAAAAGAAAGCTACAACTTTTTTACAACGTTAAAAACAATAAAGTCCCTTCGTACCTCTACGACTTGATACCACCAAGTTTTCAGAGTATGACTACCTATCCTTTGAGAAATGCAGAAGATATTATGCTCCCGTTTTGTCGCTTGTCGTCGACATTAGATTCATATATTCCATCAACAATTAGATCGTGGAACAACCTAAGTCTAGAATTACGCAAGTCGGATTCGATATGTAAATTTAAAAGTGGTTTAAAATCATGTTTTTTCTCTTAACCAAAAGTTCCGACTTATTTTTCATTTGGAGTTAGAAAATTAAATATACTCTTAACTCAACTTAGATGTTATGCGTCCTTTTTGAATTATGACTTATCTCGAGTTAATATAATAACAGATCCAGCATGTCGTTGTGGGGCACCTATTGAAAATTCTTTCCATTATTTCTTTGAATGTCCTTATTATATAGATCAAAGAAATTCGCTGATGCAGAATCTTGGATGGTTACCAGCAACATGTCCTATAGACTTAGATTTACTTACAGCTTGTAATGTTTACCTTACAGATGCTGAAAATGAACGTATTGTCAAACATGTGCATACATATATTAAAGGGACAAACCGATTTCTTGCGACATAATTGCAGACATTTCAGACACAAACTTAGACAAGCAGGCAGTGACATTATCTCTTTTTATTCTATTTTGATCAAAATGCTTAATTTTTTTTTCTTTATGTTATCTTTCATATATCTCTTTAAATGTTCATACTGTTTAACTACATTTTTTATAGTTTTCTACATGTATATGCATGAATCTATAGCTATTGTATTGTTAATTTAATTATGTAGGAGAAGACGTTATAAGTTGGTATAACTTTTGTCTTATCCTTTTTGCTGTTTTGAGTTAATAAAATACGTTTAATCTAAATTGCTGTTGTTACATATGATGTTTAGCTATCCATAAAATCACGTGTGTAGCGAAAGCAATTTTGCATCTATTTATAAATTAATTCATTTTTATTCTTTATAGATAAAAGCATTAAAAGAGGATTTACTGCAAGACTTTCTCATCCTG